>OVAU01000471.1:0-20388 GCA_900406315.1 Biscutella laevigata subsp. laevigata
GAGCCACTTGAGGAATGTCTCACCGAAATATCAGGGAGTTTTCCGGGGAAAGAAAGATTTTTTCGGTAGAAAACGTGATTTTCCGGGGAAAAAATGATTTTTCGGTAGAAAACGTGATTTTCCGGGAGCAAACGTGAAGTTCCGGGATAAAATGTAAATTTTCGGGATTAAACGTAGTTTTCCGGGATAAAACGTGATTTTCTGAGAAAAACGTGATTTCTCGAGAAAAAATGTGATTTTTTGAAAAAACATGATTTTTCGAGAAAAAACGTGATTTTCCTAGGAAAATTGTGATTTTCTGTGTTTATCGGGAAAAAGTGATTTTCCATGTGTTTTTAGGGGAAAATTCATATTTTCAAGAAAAAAAGAAAAATTATATTCTTTTCGAGAAACAAGAAATTTATAAATTTATAATTAATATTTTGATAAAATTTTAATTTAAAATATAATTTAGATCATAAAATTATTATTAAAATAACATGTATCCAAATGCATTTACAAAATGTACGAACATGTACACCTCTAAAAAACGAAGATTATTGAACTTAATCACCGGGAAGTTAATTTTTTTGGGCCAATCATCTAAAATTGAAGGATTTAAATTTCAAATTGTTTTTGTCAAGTAGTACTCGAACCTGATAACCTTATAATAATAACAGTTAACTACACAAGAACCACAATCCATCAGACGTACACAAACCCAGCCAAAGAAGAACAAGACCTAACATGCACTTACGGAAGAACAAACATAAAAGACTTGAGAACTAAGACAAAATATAAAGAGAAAGCATAATCAGTTAAACTGATTGATAACCACTTAAGGAAGCTCAACAAGCGAGACTAACCAGAGACTAGAACCTAACCCACAAAATCGAAGTCAGATCTATGAACCATCGACGAAACGAAGCCATTAATCAAATCCCATCCCATAACCACCAGAGAAGTCACGGAAACGAGCAGAGAGAGATGCCGGAGAGCACAAACTGAAGACGATCAAGAGGTTAGGCCCGCCGCTGACCTGTCGCCTCCATCCGATCTAGCCGGAGCTATGAGGCCTGAGAAAAGATGAGAGCTAAAACCTAGAAGACGGCAACCATAACCGCTGTAGATCGACATGAAAAGAAGAGAGAAGATTGCGGACGGCCGGCGACGAGAGGAGAAGCCGCCGGCCGTCAAGCACATAAGGTCTTAGTCGAAGTAGCGGCGGCGATTAGGTTTTGTCGAGAGAGAGACTTTTTTTTATTAGCTTTCTTTTTTTGTAACCTAATAACTTAAGTTAATAAAATCGTTTGGGTTGATAATTTGTTTCAAATCTTATAAACAATAAATACATCAGTTGTTAAGAGAAAATATCAAATGTTAAAAAGACAATAATCAAAAAGCTATGTTGCGTTACCAATCAAAAACAGTAATTAAAAAATGATATTTGTTTCAAATCCTCTCATCATCCTTAGTTATGTTACCAAGCAAATCATCGCGATGGTTGATAGGTTGGATTTTCGGTTTCTAATCCTATCAATGTAATATTAGTGGTGAGTGGGGTTTGTCGAACCAATCTTGGGGTATCAACGCACTAGTTCTATTATGCTGCTTCGCTAAGTCTATGTTGGAATCGATATGAATTTTCTGTCACTAACAATCCTATTTAGAATGCTAAACGAAATTGCAATTAAAATAAAAGTAAATTGAAGGTCAACATGAACAAAGTAAATATAAATTCATAAATAAAGCAAGCATATAGATCAGAGTATCGAAATTGGCAGTTCTTTTCATGCTAGCAGATGATTCAATTCACGCAATTTTGTTTGTATTATGTCTAGGAATTTCTAATGTAAATTAATCTACTCTCGTGGTAGAAACCTTTTCCTAATCATGCATTCTAATAAATCCATTGAAAGAAAACACAATTAGAAAGCATAGCACTCAATTTCATACAACAATCAACCCGGCTTAAACAATCCCTTGAAAAGCATATAGTTGACGACAATTTCACTTAGTGAGGCATTCTATTAGGCACCTTCCCGGCGACAAACTTCCTAAGATCTAGACTAAGTTAGCTACTCTTATTCTAGCATTGGGATCATGAAATTGAAGAAGACACTTATAATTCAATCCTAAACCATTCTAGCAATCTAAATCAGCCCAGATCTAACCCTAATCCATAGCTATAAAGGACTATTCACGATCCATGTCTAGAACACTTTGATGGTTTCTAGACATCGTGTGAGAGAGAGAATAAAAGTAGACAGATAGAAGATCTAAAGCAGTAATAATCAAAAAGAGAAATCAAAGAAGAAAATTGCAATATATAATCAAAACTACCAGAAGTTCTTTAGATCGGAGGAGTGATGCCGGTTAGGCTCACCGATATGGGTGACCAGTATTATTCTTCCATCTGATGTGTGGGGATGGCACCGGTCAGCACACCAGAGTGTTGTCTGGCCGGTCTTCTTCATCTGCATGTTCCTTTTGATTTACACTAGTGTATGCATCGGTCTGGGGGTAACCGGTCTATTTCATCTGTCAGTTCTTGTGTGTACGACACCGGTGTGTGGGCCGGTCTGGTTGACCGGTATGATTATCTGGAAACTGATACTTTGGAATTTTTGCTCCTTTTTCCTGACTTCTTTATCTATTTCCTGGCTAGTTTCATCTCTCCACCTAAAATCACAAATGATATGCAAATGCAACCTAATGGACTCTATCTTCACTTAAATCTAACACAAAATGTATAAAAGTGAAGAATCAAATCCGCTAAAAACACAACATATCAACTCCCCCAAACTTATCATTTGGTTGCCCTCAAGCAAGACAAAATCCAAGGTAAGGGTCGAGGTTTGAAAAACAAGAATCTAGCAACCAAAACCCATCGATGAAGGCGTTTTCAACTTAGCATAACTACTCATCTCATCATCCAAGCAATATCCCCATCTGCTATTAGTACTAAGCAAAGGTGATCCACCTATCTAAACCTATCATGCTTTCCTACATTCAATTAGCAAGAGTGAAACATGATCAAGGCACACAATGGTTTCAATCGTTTCAGACTAAATGAGACTCCAATGCAAAAGAGAAAGTTTCACACAAGGCATGAATGTGTATTGTAATTTGGTTTCTCTCGCGGAGTGAAAGAATTATAGCAAAATCAGGAAAGACAAAGAGCGGTGGGGCATCCAGTATTGAACATCTATATTCCCCCCCCCCCAAACTTAGACTCTTATATCTACCCAATCCTATTCATTATAATATTTTTTTCTTCACCATTTTCTTTTGTTTAGGGATTTCCTTTTCTTAACTCTACCTTTTACTCTAACTCCAAGGCTTTTATTTTATTTAATTATTCATTTTTTTTATTTTTTTTAACCTTACTCTTTTTGAAGCTAACCTTACTTTTCTATTCTACGGGTCTGTAGTCGCAAATTTGTGACCAAAGTGAGACCGCATGAGGTTTAGGGATTGTATTATCTACCATTAATATGAAATGATAATGTTTTCCTTTAAGCGTAATGCATATGTTGTACTCATCTAATAGTAATGGTAGATGAAGTTTTGTATTCGCTTTTGTTATTGAGATTATAGAAAATACTATGAATCTATTATGCAACCAAGATCATGCTAATTAGAATTCAGGTTTATACTCATATCATAATTGAAAGCAATCTAGGCTAGAACGCATCACAAACCAATTACTTAGCTTTTTAAACATTAAGATCTAAAGTCATGAACTTCAAGACTTTTTTAGACTACGTAAGCCAAAATCGATGATCAGGAGTTAATGTGCATAGGTTCTTTCTTGAAAACGTGCAATGCAACTAATTGAGACTTAATCCTAAGCTAAAAATGCAATGCAACATATATGCTAAACCCGAATAAAAACATGAAATATTTGTGGTTTTTCAAAATTGTTTTGATCATTTTTTTTTTGTTAAACATAATTATATGGGACTCAGTAAAAAACAAAAGAAGAAAACAGAGTCAGATGAAAGGTTGCTCCTCCCCCAAACTTAAGCAGTACAGTCTCGGTGTGTCAAAATCTGAAGAAGGGAACAAAAAAATGACAAAGATAAATATTAAACCCGACTGAGGTGGAGTTGGTACATTGTACCGCTCAGGTTGACCGGTGGAGTGGCCGATATGATCGGGGAGAAGTGGGCGTCAGAGGGGGTACTGATCACCTGTTACCGGTGGAGTGATCGATCTAACTGGACAAGAGCTTTTCGCCTTAATGGACCAGTCACCATGTGTGACCAGTGTTGCGACCGATGTAAATTTACAGGGAGTTTCGTCAGTTTGATACGGTCAGATTTCGACCGGTGTAGTCACCGTTCCGTTCTGCAGGATGCTCCTGTTGATTTGGACCGGTCACCAGTGTGACCCTGTGGGGGTGACCGATGCTCCCCCCTAGTTCTTCCTGTCCATTTATACTGGTCACTAGTGTGACCGGTATTGCGACTGTTCCTGGCCCTCTAGATCCCTTTTCTTCTAAAAAAAGCTAAGTCTTCAATCCATGTTTGATCCTTGCTTCACAGTGACTTCAGTATCAGCGAATTTGGCCATCGAAGACCTCAATATCTAAATATAACCTACAAGACATCAAACTCCTAAAACACAGGCTTGAAGCAATACAAGTAAATTAAAGCAAAATCAATGAAAAATAAAATAAAAAACTAAATAAAAATAAACGATATGTACAAAGGATAACATGAGACTTCCTCCCAAGTGAGCTTGTTTAACGTCGCATAACTTGACGTACCGTTGGTTGATCAAGGCGGTTTAAGCCTTTCTCAAACACAGTGAATTTGTCCTGAAGCTCCTTGATCATTTTTAGGTTAGAGGAATTATGGGCTTCAAGACTCTCAATTGTCTGCAGCAGAGCTCTCTTGAGCTCGTTCCAATCTTCAGCTTGACTAGACTTTCCATTACTAGTCATTTCTTCAACCTTGGTTTCAGTAATCTGAAACGTTCCTTGTCTCTCAATAGAGGCTGGTTTGGGGACGCCTCTCTCTTTAAGGTTCTCCAATAGAGGCTTGTCTACGAACTCAACATAAAAAGCCTAGCCATCATCGATGTCTTTCTTCCTTACCGACTTGTTTGCATAACTTCTAACACGAACTTTTCCTAGATTCACCTTGATCGTCCCATCTTGAACCTTGATTGTAGCATCTATTGTTGCCAAGATTGGTCTTCCCAAGATGAGAGGATCCTTAGGCTTATCATCCATCTCCAACACCACAAAATCAGTTGGGATTGTTACATCTCCTAACTTCACTGAAAGATTCTTCAGCATACCCACCGGTTTTCACGTTGATCTATCTGCTAACACCAAAGAAATGTTGCAAGGTTCAAAAAAATCATAGCCAAGTTTGTTAGCAGTTGATAAAGGCATAATACTAGCAGAAGCACCTAAATCACATAAACTATTTTAAAAATTAGAAGAGCTCATAGAGAGTTACAAAGTGTAACTCCCTAGATCTTCAAATTTGGGCAGATGGTTGTCTGCTTGATTGAACGTGTTCTAGCGACCGGGAAATGGAAGCATAGGCGAGTCGGGCGGTGGGTCATAAGTTGGTGCTTCTGGAGGATTGTCCTTCTCACTACCAGCTTTGTCTTCTTTCCTTCGATTTGAATTACTTTGAATGATCACCCCCTACCTTGATTCTCATTGTCCTCGGTGAGAACATTGATTGTGAGTGAGCTTATCTTATTCACGGTAGTGGCCGCATCGTCGTGTCTTAGTTGAGCGACTAGTTGCTTGTTGGTATGTTCCAACTGGGTCACTTTGCACTCGAGTAAGGTCATGTGAGAGGTGAGGTTAGTGAAGTTGTCGTCCATGATATCCACTTTGTTGTCCACATTTCCCACGTGGGAACTCAGTAGAGTCACCTCATCGTCAACAACATGGATCTTAGGATGTACTTCTTCAGTCTTTGCGTTTAGATAACGGGAAACATTAGCAAGTTCTGCCCTGAAATCTTGCCTTAGCATTGCGAAGGAGTGTTCATAACGTTGCTAACTTTCCAAGAACTGGTGCAACAGTTGCAATGTCCTCCTTGGTGGGACTAGGTGGAGTGGGGTGGGTGTAATGCATACTCGGTTGAAAACCGTTGTCGAAGGTAAATGCGGCGAATTCTGTTGTGAAGTCTCCCAGGGTTGTACCTGAGGAGACACAACACAAAAATACATAAATTAGTTACTAAAAATAAAAAACGTAATCCCTAACGCTTACAAAGAACTAATGGCTAATACAAATTCCAATTTGGCAACGGTGCCAATTGATAGGTTCGATTTTCGGTTTCTAATCCTATCAATGTAGTATTAGTGGTGAGTGGGGTTTGTCGAACCAATCTTGGGGGGTATCAACGCACTAGTTCTATTATGTTGCTTTGATAAGTCTACGTTGGAATAGATATGGGTTGTCTGTCACTAATAATCCTATCTAGAATGCTAAACGAAATTGCAATTAAAATAAAGTAAATTGAAGGGTCAACAAGAACAGAGTAAATATAATTTAAGAAATAAAGCAAGCATATGGACCAGTGCATCGTAATGGGCAGTTCTTTTCATGCTAGCATATGGTTCAATTCACGCAATTTTGTTTGTCTTATGTCTAGGAATTTCTAATGTAAATTAATCAACTCTCGTGGTAGAAACCCTTTCCTAATCATGCATTCTAAATAATCCCTTGAAAGAAAACACAATCAGAAAGCATAACACTCAAATCCATACAACAATAAACCCGACTTAAACAATCTCTTGAAAAGCCTAAGTTAACAACAATTTCACTTAGTCAGACATTCTGTCATGCACCTTCCGGACGACAGACTTCCTAAAATTTAGACTAGGTTAGCTACTCTTATTCTAGCATTGAGATCATGAAATTGAAGAAGATACTTATAATTGAGTCCTTAACCATTCTAGCAATACATCCAGCCTAGATCTAACCTTAATCAATAGCTATAAAGGACTACTCACGATCCATGTCTAGAACACTTTGATGGTTTCTAGACATCATGTGAGAGAGAATAAAAGCAGAAAATAGAACACTAAAGCAATAAAAAATCAATAAGAGAAATCAAAGAAGAAAATTGCAATAGATGATCAAAACTACAAAAAGTTCTTAAGAGAAAAAAAACTAGAGAGAAAAAAACTAGAAAAATTAACTAGGGGTTTAGTTTACTTTGACTCCCTTTATATAGTTAGCCAAAGTTTACAAAACAAAAAGGCGAAAAAATCCCATTAAACTTGGTTTAGTAGAGGAGTGATACCGGTCATACCCACCAGTATGGGTGATTGGTATTCTTCTTCCTTATGATGTTTGGGGTTGCCACTGGTCAGCACACCGAAGTGTTTTCTAACCGGTCTTCTTCATCTGCATGTTCCTGTTGATTTACACCGGTGCATGCATCAATCTGGGGTGACCGGTCTATTTCATCTATCAGTTCTTGGGTGTACGTCACCAGTGTGTGGGCCGGTCTGGTTGACCAGTATAATTCTCCGGAATCTGATACTTTGGCATTTTTGCTCCTTTTTCCTAACTTCTTAATCCATTTCCTGACTAGTTTCACCTATGCACCTGAAATCACAAATGGTTTGCAAATGCAACCATATATACTCTAAACGCACTTAAATCTAATGCAAAAGGTATAAAAATGAATCATCAAAACCGTTAAAAACACAACATATGAATGGTCAATGTAATTATCACAAATCTTTATTATTATTTCAGTTAATCCTAACTGTCCGTTCAAATACGTCAGAGATATGTCGTTCCACGGCATACGAATTGTATACAAAATTAATCGCGTGACACGATGTTTTAAGAATTTGTTTAGGATCAGGTTAGTCACAAACTTAAAGATTAGTCTATTTTCAGAGATTGAAATAGGTTCAATTAGATCTAAATTTTCATTCTTGACTAAAGATCCAGTACAAAAAAAAAACTTCCATTAATACCACGTAAAAGCTGTTATTATACATTTTTAATAACGTTTTCATAAACGCTATGTCTGATGCAACTATTGTAGATATACCCATATGATAACATTATTGTTACAATGTTATATACTCTTCATATCTATAATGGCGTTTCTGGAAAATGCTATTATACTTGTCTAATCTATAATAGCATTTTTGGAACAATACTATTATAAATTAAATATTAAATTTATATATTAATTAATATTAATTATATATATTTATTTATGAAAATTTTATATCAATTATTTAATTTTATATACTAATTATTCATAATTTGATATGTTATTTAAATTTACAAATTACAAAAATACAAAAAATGCAAAAGCCTCTTCACGTCGCAGCCTCGCCTCGTTGGAGCATCGCCAGGAGCTTCACCATCAGCAGCGCCTGCCTTGCCAACGCCGGATCTTGCTGCCAATGTGAGCTAGCGCCTGCTCAGGTCGAAAACCCTCCAGCAGCTCTTTGTCTCGCCAACGGCAAAGCCATATCTCTTTGTCGGACCTTCTTAGATCAAAACCCTCGAGCACCTCTTTGTCAACCTCCGCAAAACCAAAACCCTCCATCCTAGCCGTGGATTTCTTTGTCGAACCTTCTCCAGTCGAATATCTCGAGCACCTCTCTCTCTCAACCTCTGCAAAACTGAACCCCTCCATCCTCGCCGCATGTTCAGGTGCCTTCGCCGTCAACCGACATGTGCCCTTTGTCGCTTTCGCTCATGTCTCCCTCGCCAGAACTTTGTCAGTCGAACTCAACTGCGGATATGGAAGAGAGTGTGTGAGAAAGAGAGAGAGAGAGAGAATGAGGACAAAGAGAAAGAGAAAAAACAAAATAATAGAAAAACCTGAACCATTATATTGAATATTATTAATGGTCAAAGATTATGATCCTTGTCTCAAAGATTATCTAATCAGAAAAAGGGCAAAGAGAAAGAGAGTTTGAACCATTAGATTTAATCGTATCAATTAGGCTTAGGCGTTCGGGTACCCATTCGGGTTCGAGTAGGATCCATTCGGGTTTCGGGTTTTCGGGTTCATCAATTTAGGATCCATTCAGATTCTAGGATCCATTCGGATACTATGAAATTTCGGGTCGGGTTCGGTTCAGTATACTTCGGGTTCGGTTCGGATTTTGTAAAATTTATAGGATCCAAAAAAGTATTGGATTTTTTCGGGTTCGGTTCGGGTTCAGATTTTTAATCTATGTTGCATTTTGAGTTTAGAGTTTAGAGTTAAGGGTTAAACTATTATAGTTTAGTGTTTATGTTTCAATTTTAAACTTATTTTGATCTAATGTTTTAAGTTTTGAGTTTAGTGTTTATGTTTCTATTTCTGACGATTTCAAGCTTGTTGGATATAGTGATACCGATTGGGAGGAGACGTAGAGACCATACAAATACAAGCGGTTTTTTGTGTTTACATTGGGAATACAACTTTCACGTGGATGTCAAAGAAGTAACCAATTGCACACTTCACACTTGTCAAGCGGAGTTTGTGGGGGCTACTTCATGTCTTTGTCATTCCATTTGGTTGTGAAACCTGCTAAAGAAGATAAGTTTGCCACAAGAGGAACCAACGAAGATCTTTCACTACAAGAAAACATCAGATTTACGACTACGATTTGCGACTACAGGTGTTGTCGCAAAAATGTGCGACTGATTTGTGACTAACGTGCGACTAATCTGCGACTCCAAACACGTAATCCCTAAACAGTTGCAAAAGTGCGACTGCATCTGTGGATTCGCAAATGTGCGAGTACAAAAATGGAGCTGCATATTTGCGACTCCATTTGCGACTCCGACTGTGGTTGCAAAAATGTGCAACTAACTGCAACTACGATTTGCGACTACGTATGTGGTTGCAAAAATCTGCGACTGATTTGCAACTACCACTGTGGTGGCAAAGTCCCTAAACCTCATGCGGTCCCACTTTGGTCACAAATTTGTGAGTCCTTTTAATTTTTTTTTTTATAAAAATAAACTACGCAGTCTCATTTTCGTCGCAAATTTGCGACTACGGGTCTGTAGTCGCAAATTTGTGACCAAAGTGAGACCGCATGAGGTTTAGGGATTGTATTATCTACCATTAATATGAAATGATAATGTTTTCCTTTAAGCGTAATGCATATGTTGTACTCATCTAATAGTAATGGTAGATGAAGTTTTGTATTCGCTTTTGTTATTGAGATTATTGAAGTTTTGTATTGATTTTTATAATAAATTGAGATTATTGAAGTTTTGTATTCGCTTTTGTTATTGGATACAATATATGTTGTATCCTAAGTGATTATAATATATAAAAATAGTGAAACTAAGTGAATATAGAATCCTTAAACCTCATGTAGTCTCACTTTGGTCGCATATAGTCACAAATTTGCGACCAAAGTGAGACTCTGTAAATTATTTTTATAAATAAAATGAACGGGAGTCGTAAATTGATCGCAAATTTGCAACCAATTTGCGACACCCGTTCCGAACCAAATAATACTACAATGATAAATACTAATATATATTATAGTTATGTTGTAATATACCAACAATATCACAGTAACCCAGTGGTGGCGGGTCCTCTGGCGTTGGTGGCGCCGGTCCTCCTCCGGCGGTGGCGGCGACGGGTCATCCTCCGGCGGTGGCGGCGACGGGTCATCCTCCGTCGGTGGCGGCGACGGGTCATCCTCCGGCGACTGTTCATTTTTTTAACCGTAGTCGCAAAATAGTCGCAAATCCACGTAGTCGCAAATTAGTTGCAAATTTGTGACTACAAACATAGTCGCAAAGAGTAGTCGCAAAACTGTTACTACAAACGTATTCGCAAACTGTAGTCGCAAAACTGTGACTACTCACATTTGCGACGAAGAATTTGCAACTGTACAGTGGAGTCGCAAATCACTTGCAAATTAGCAATTCGCTACAACTTTGCGACTCCCACTGTAGTCACAAAACGCGTGTTTTCTTGTAGTTAATTTGTAGACAATAAGTCATCAATAACTCTGACAAAAAGCCCAATATTTCATGATTGAAGTAAGCACATTGACACTTGTTATCACTGTTTTAGAGAATGTGTTGCCAAGAAAGATGTATAGTTGAAATACGTGAAGACAAATGATTAACTAGCCGACATCTACATCGAGCCAATCAAGCGTGAATATTTTTATGAAGATGAGGAGTCTCCTTGAAATCCCAAAATCAAGTTTAAGAGTGGATGCTAAAAGTAAATTTGATTTGGATCAAACTAGCTAATAAATTTTGAGAGAATAAACCAAATATGATCCAAGTGCTAGAATTCTGTATAGATTTCTTCTCAAATCTCTTTATCTTATAGATTAGTCTTAAAATAGAATAATATTAGAATGAACTAAATTTATGATTAAAATAATTTAGATATTTTGTATTATGAAGGTTATAAATATCTCCTTGTATTCCTTCTTTTAGTATTTAAGAAAAATTAAGAAATACTAAGATGTACTATCAATTTTTCATAAAGTCTTTTTAAATCCTCTCAAAGATTCCTAAAATCTCTTAGAACTTCCTAAAAATTTTACTTCCTCCTCAAGTTCTTAAAAACTTGACTGATGTTCTGTCGCTTTTCCTCATTGAAGTTTGTCATTGTTTTCTTGAAGCCAAATTCAGCCAAGCGGTGATAACTTGTATGGTTCTCCCGCTAAGCCCCTATCGAAGGAAGGTGAACATGCGAATAAGATAAATAACAAAGACAAAGCAGAAGAGGGATTCAAGGAGGAAGAACCAGAGGTCGAACAGGTCATTACATGTTGACTTAATCTTGAAGTCAAGCTTGAATTAAGATAAAGAGTATCTTAGATCTTATTGAAGAATATCTTATGTGTAAGATTTGCAACAAGATTAAGAGAAAGCTTAGATTTAGGTGTTAGTTACATCTAGATAAATCAAGGAAAGTGTAGTTTCCTAGTATGATTAAGATTGTTAATGTTGAGCTTGAGCTATAAATAATGGTTGTCAATGTTGTGACACACAATGCGTTTTAAGAGAGATTAAGTAATTGAGATTGTCCTAGGTTTTGAGTGAGTTTTACCTAAGATAGTAAACAAGTGGTTTCTTAATCTATTTTGTTTGATTCAATAATTGGTATCAGACCAATATTGAATCTAAACAGGCCTAGGAGGATAACTTAAAGGAGTCATCTTCACACGAGCAGAAAGCGACGAGACCGCTTCACCCAACTTCCTTGATGAGTTAGGTCAAGGCGAAGAACGAGCTAGGCAAGGAAGGTCTACTCAACGATCCATTAGGGGAGATATCATACCAGCAACAAGCAAGCCGCAAGAAGGCAATATATGTTGAACGCAGCTAATTACATGGTATGGGCTATTCAAATGAAAGTAGCTCTACAAGTACATAAGGTGTGGGAAACTATAAAACCAAGAACAAAAATGGTGGAAAGACGATTTAGCTCGGCACTCCTATTTGAATCCATACTCAAAGCCTTGATACTCTAAGTTGGAAACCTTGAAACTTCGAAATCAATGTGGGATGCCATAAAAGCAAGACATGTTGGAATTGAACGAGTAAAAGAGGCAAGATTACAAAATTTAATGGCCGACTTCGAGAGGATAAATATGAAGGAGACAAATTCAATTGATGATTTCGTGGAAAAACTTTCAACCTTATCCTCTAATGCGGCGACCCTAGGAGAAAACATTGAGGAATCGAAGATAGTGAAGACGTTTCTACACAACCCACCAAGCAAGAAGTACGTACACATCATTGCCACTCTTGAACAAGTCCTTGATCTAACGACAACCAGTTTCGAAGATATAGTTGGAAGACTAAAAAAATATGAAGAAAGAATATGTGATGCAGAAAACCAACAAACCGATCGAGAGAAGCTAATGTACGCAAACTCGAAATGCACTCTTAACAAGGCAGTTATGGGTCAAATAGAGGTAGAGGAAACGGGGGATGCTTCGGAGGACGAGGTAGAGGACGCAGTCGCTAAGGCAAAACTATGCATCTAATTTTCCGGACAGGCTACTCAAGCTTCAAGAAACCGTTGAATATGAAGATGAGAATGAGCCAAAAGAGGCAGACGAATTAATGATGCACGATGAGGTGTATCTCAATGAAAGAACCTTGAAGCCGGCTGATTTTGAGGCACAACTAGATAACATGTGTTACCTTGATAATGGAGCAAGTAATCACATGACTGGAAATCGAGATTATATCCAGAAAATTGACGAGACAATCAAGAGCAAGGTTAGGTTCGGCGATGACTCTCACATAGACATAAAAGAGAGAGAATCAACCACTTTTGTCAACAAGAATGGCGAGAATGGTGTTGGGTGATGTCTATTTTATACCCGAGTTGAAGAGTAATATCATTAACTTTGGCCAAGCTACTGAATCATGATATGAAGTGAAGGACAACTATCTGGTTTTGTATGAAAAGAACAAAAATTTTGGGTGAAAGCAAAGAGATCTAGGAATATATTTTACGAGGTCCTCATGGAAGCAGAAGATATCAAGTATCTTCAGTTGGTGTAGTAAAGCGATTCATCCAAAAGGCATGCAAGGTTAGGACACATCGGAATAGGCTCTATGAGATCGATGATTAAAAAGGGATTGGTCACGAGCATACCAAATATCTCAATCGACAAGGAATCTTGTGCTTCATGCTTACTTGGAAAGAAAGTAAGACATCAATTCCCTAAAATGGCCACATATCGTGCGACTAGAGTACAAGAACTCATCCATAGAGACTTATGTAGACCCATCACACCCCCCCCCCCCCCCCCNAGAAGAGGTAAATATTTATGTTAATCGATGATTATTCACGCTATATGTGGCCAATGTTGCTGCGAGAAAAAAGCGAGGCATTCAAAAAGTTCAAAATATTCAAGGCACTATTCGAACAGGAGACAAGAAAGCATATAGCAACATTCTGCACGGAGAGAGGGTGAAAATTCACATCTCAAGAGTTTCAGACTTTCTACAAAAATCACGGGATTAACAAAAACTTTACAACTCCATATTGACCCCAACATAATAGAGTTGTTGAGAGATGAAATCGGACTTTGCTAGAGATGACTAGAAGTATACCGAAGCATATGAGTATGCCAAATTACTTATGGGGAGAAGCTATGCGACGTATTTAACCAATCGAGTGGCTACTAAATCTCTTATGACATCCACACCGTATGAAGTGTTCAAGGAATGAAAACTGAGTCTAGAGCATCTACGTATCTTCGGTTGTATTGGATATGCAAAAGTCGATCAACCACATCTAAGAAAGTTGGATGATTGGTCACACACTTTAGTACCCCTTGGGATGGAATAGAGGTCAAAAGCTTATAGATTGTTAGATCCAACAACGCGAAAGATTGTTGTAAGTAGAGACGTGATTTTTGATGAGTACAAGAACTGGAAGTGGAAAGAAAATGAAAGACAAGATGAAATTGCCTCTACAATGTTTTAGTTGATCCTTGGAGAATTTGGTAATCATGGTCTTAAAGAACATGAAATTTCAGCAAGCTCAACAGAGAGAAAGGATATAGATGTTGATCATTCATAGAGGCATGAATTCGAAACCGAGCAGGTCGGGGATGAGCTCATCGAGTCTGAAACCGATGAGCAAGAGGGAGAAAAAGTGCAAACATAGCATCAAATGAACTCTCTTGTGAGAAGATCAAACTGGGTAAGTACATAACCTAGGTACTTAAGTGACTACGTGTTGCTTGTCGAAGTTGAGGGAGAAAAATGTTGTTATCACTCGATGATTAACCGTGGGACTTTGATGAAGCAAAAGGTCTATCGAAGCGGAGAGATGCATGCGATGATGAGATAAAGACCATCAAAAAGGATAAAACTTGGAGCTTAGTAGATCTTCCGCCAGATGCAAAAGCGATCGGGGCGAAATAGGTGTTTAAGATCAAGCGTAACTCAAATGGAAGCATAAACAAATAGAAAGCAAGGCTTGTGGCAAAGGGTTATGTGCAAATATATGGTATTGACTTTGATGAAGTGTTTGCTCTCGTAGCAAGGATTGAGACCATTTGATTGCTCATAGCACTAGCTGCATATAACGGATGGGAAGTGCATCATCTCGATGTAAAAACTGCAATCCTCTACAGCGAGTTGAAAGAGACCATTTCTGTCACACAACGTGAGGGATATGTTGTCCAACGACACGAGAACATGGTGTAGAAACTTAGCAAGACACTATATGGTCTAAGACAAGCACCAAGAGCTTGGAACAATAAACTCAACTCCATTCTCAAGGAACCGAAGTTAGAGAGATGTACGGAAGAAACCTATTTTTTTACCGAAAGCAAGAAGGAAAGAATACTCTTCTCGTTACTGTCTATGTTGATGACATACTTGTCACAAGATCTAGCTTAAACTTGATCCTTGAATTCAAGCAAGGAATAGCTTCAAAGTTTGAGATGAGTGACTTCGGCAAGTTGACTTATTACCTTGGAATCGAGATTATCCAAAACGAAGGAGAATCACGCTAAGTCTGGAATGATATGTAAGAAGGATTCTTGAAGAAGCTAGGCTAGAATTGTGCAATGCAGTTCACACACCAATGAACTCAAGTCTGAAACTAAGCAAGGCACAAGGAGAACGATGTGTTGATGCAAAGAAGTATAGAAGGAATGTCAGATGTTTGAAGTAGTTACTTCATACACGGCCATATCTATCTTAATTTTTTGGTGTCTTAAGTAGGTATATGCATGAACCAAAGGAGTCGCACGAAGCTGCGTTAAAATGTTTATTGAGGTACATTCGGGGAACAGTATCGTTACGACTCACATATGGACGAGCAAATTGTCGAGGTTTTGTTGGTTACGGTGATAGCAGTCACAACGTGGATGCATATGATGGGAAAAGTACAACGGGTCATATCTTTTACCTTAACGATAGCCCAATAACTTGGTGCTCACAAAAGCAAGAAAGGGTTGCATTGTCCTCGTGTGAAGCAGAGTTCATGGCAGCAACTGAAGCAGCAAAGCAAGCAATCATGCTTCAAGAATTTATTGGTTAAATCACAGGAGGTACATGTAGAAAGGTGACAGTCGAAATTGACAATAAGTCTGCAATAGCACTTACGAAGAATCCAGTATTCCATGGAAGAAGTAAGCATATACACACTAGATATCATTTTATCAGAGAGTGTGTTGAAAACGAACAAGTAGAGGTAGAACATGTTCATGGAAGTGAACAGAAGACGAACATCTTGACCAAGGCACTTAGAAAACTCAAGTTTAAAGAGATGAGAGATCTAATTGGAGTTCAAGACGTTGGAAAAGGAACCTTCAAGATTAAAAGAGAGAATGTTGACATAATGTTTGAAGTCAAACTTGAATTAAGATAAAAAGTATCTTAGATCTTGTTGAAGAATATTTTATGAGTAAGATTTGCAACAAGATTAGGATAAAGCTTAGATTTATGTGTTAGCTAAATCTATATATATACAGAAAAGTGTAGTTTCCTAGTAAGATTAGGATTAGCTAATGTTGAACTTTAGCTATAAATAATGGTTGTCAATGTTGGGACAAACCATGAGTTTAAGAGAGATTAAGTAATTGAGATTGTCCTAGGTTTTGAGTGAGTTTTACCTAAGATAATAAACAAGTGGTTTCTTACATCATAGTGAAAATTGCATAACAAGACTGCAAAAATGTTTAACCGATGCCAAAACTTTTGTGTCTCTCTCAACTCTCGGCGTAATTATTCAGACTTCTCAGTAGCTGACTATAGGATTTTCTCAAGACGTACATGGGGGTATTGGATCTATGAATTTAATTGAATTCAAAAGAATTAGAAATTCTTACCAATTCTCTTGTTTTTCAACGATCGAATTGAAAACAATTCTCAAAGGTAAGTGTTATTGGATTAAAGAATTATAAGGATTTGTAATTATTCTTTTAAAATCCTCTAAATTCTTGTGTTATTCAATTTATGAATTCTTAAACTTTCTAACAGATCACTGTTATTCAATTTTAAAATACATTTAAAAGTGTTTTCATTTAGAAAGAATTTAAAAGATTTTTTCTAGAAATGTACGAAGGATCAATTATTATCCTTTTTGCTATCATTTTAAGGGAATTCCCTATTTTTTTCTTAAAATGTTTTATAATCCCTTAAAATCTATCATAAAAGGATTCTTTTTGTTTCTTTTCAAATCACATCTCCAATACCACCCCCTACTTTTGATGTTTTGGTGTAAACCCAAGCACATTTTCAACATTTTGTAGAGCTTAACCGGGTTTTCTGCAGTTTTTTAATTGCCAAAACTTTCTAATAATATATATATTAAGTTGATTCCAACTTGTATATGTAAGAGCACCTCCAACGCGGGAATCAGGTGGGTATCTCGTGGCCCAAAAATCATTATTTTAATGTTTTGGGTTGAGAAACGGATCTGGATCGAGGCCTCTTGAGATACCGTGAGAAGCGAAACGTGTCGCGACGCGATTCGTGGAGAAAAAAAATGAAAAGAAAAAGAAATCTTTCTCTCGCTCTCGCCACTCTCGCCGTAGGCGATTTCGCCGAAGAAGAAGGAGCACATGCGACGGCGATTCGAATCGATTCAAGCCGACAAAGCTTCTCAGGTTATGTTCTCTACTTCTTCTCTTCGTTTTACACTCGATTGATCTCTGATTTCATCCGATTTGAGTTTGAGATTTTCTGTTTCATTTTACCATCGATTTTACACTCAAAGCTTCTACCATTTGAGATCTCTGATTTCGTTTTACAATCGATTTTACACTCAAATTTGATCTCTGTATTTGATTTGAGATTTTTTGTGATTAGTTCATTTGATCTCTGATTGCATTCTCGATTTTAAACGTTTGATCTCTGAGTTCATTTATCATTCTTTTTTTGGTTAGGTAAACGTTTAAGCTTGAATGTAATCCGATATTAAGTTCTTGCTTTCTTCTTCTTCTTACACGATCACTGATGTGTCAGTGACTGAAAGACTCTCTTGTTCCTCTGATTCATCAATATGTTTCACTTTCAGTCTTGAATGTTTATGTTTCTGTTTGGTTTTTGATCTGCACCAAAGTTTTAATCTCGTGAGGTCTTGTCTCTGTTTCTGTTTTGATTGCAGATTCATAAAAAAAACACAAATCTTCTCTAAGTAGAAGATGATGAAGAAGGAAGAAGATGATGCAGCTGGAGAACAAGATGATGAAGAAGGAAGAAGAAGATGATGCAGACAAAGAATGTCTCTTCTTCTTCAAGAAACGTACGTACATGAATCATATTCTTTAGAGTTGTGATTTGATTTGGAATTGGTTATTGAGAATGGTTTTGAGAGTTTGATTTGGCAATGGTTTTTAGAGTTTGATTTAGGATTGGTTATGAATGTTTGAATTGGAATGAAAATGGTTTTGAATTAGAATGAAATGATTTTGAATTGAATTGGATTGAAATGGTTTTGAATTGGAATGTGTTTTGAGAATTGTGTTTGGATTGGCAATTTGAGATACCATAAAGAAATACTAGCATTGGAGATGTTTTAAGAGCATAATTCTATAAGGTATCTCAAAATATTAAAAAATTAATAAACTCCACTTTTGACATTTGAGATACTCAAAATGAGATGCTATAGTGTTGGAGGTGCTCTAATGCTATGGTTTGATTTCATCTCACTTACTTGAAGCAAACCGTTTGCAGTAATTTTAGGATGTATAAAGATCAAACGTTTAGCTACAATTTGGCGTAATACAATTTCACAGGACATGCAATCACATATTCATGTGCTGATGATATAAGAATTGTTAGTGTTTTTTGATCCATCGTCAAGTCTCATCCTCAGTTTACTATGCTCAACTCTCTCTGTCTCAAACCATCTTTAGAACCCAGCAAAATTAGCCACAAACCCGAGAACAATGACAGTGAAGCTCAAACCGGTGATAGAAGCAGAAGAAGCTGGCTCCTCCTCATCCGCTGCTGGAATCTTCTTCTTATCAGACTTTCCTGGAGCCGGAGCTGGAGAATCATCTTCTGAGGGTGCTGATGCAGGTGCGGTTTCTGGAGCTGAGTCAGGTGCGTCTGCATATATCTCTTCCTTAGCTGGTCCAGGAGCTGGTGCTTTTGCTGCATCCTTTGGAGGTGGAGCCGGTGGTGAAGTCATGGGTGGTGGTGGAGGAACCTTAACCGGAGACCCGAGTCCAGGAGCCACAATAGGCATGCTGATCTGAACCACAGAGAGATTGTATGGGTTACGGAAAACGTTTGAGATGTACTCAGCGGTTTGAGGAGCACCTTTCACACCAGACCCGAAGTAAATCTTTCCGTTTGATTTGGTGCAGTTAAGGAAACCGTTTTGTTGTTGGCCCAAACCGGTTGATTGGTAAAGGGTAGTGAGCAACGTGCTCTTGTCCTTAAGAGCCTTGAGCTTGAGCTCATCATAGTAGTCAAGAACCACATGATTCATAAGAATGTTCTTGATCTCATCTTCGGGTCTACCAGAGATAGAACCGATTGCATCGTTGCTTAGAGCCAGCACGGTGATGGTTTGACGTTTGTTGATGAACGGTGTGAGCTCGGTCTTGGCTAAAAGCTCGATCATGGTGCTGAATTCAGGGTGTTTCTCGAGTGCTCGGGTAATGTTAACCGCCGATACAATGGAGGAAGCAATGAGCAAGATGGTGAGACAGAGGAGAGAAGAGGAGGCTTTGAGACCCATCTTTGGGTGTTTTTGTTTATTTAACGTTTAATTAAACTAAAATGCAAAGCCTGAGTTTGTTCTAAGAGACTGGTTGGGTTAATATAGAGAGACCTGAGAGGAGCTCAAGATTCTAATGGTGAAGAGACATTTTCTAAAAATTTTTTTTGTATTGGCTAAAATTTGAAATTGTCTTTCTTGTTACATCTATATTTGGATTGAAAACTTCCTTTTGCAATCTTGAGATTGTTTTTATTATTCAAGAGTGCTGAGAAGCCGCAACCTAAAATATTGAGGTGGAATCTAGAGTCAATGACTCAGCGTATAGACAAAATTATCTATAATGGTTATTCAATCAATTCATCAATACTAGCATTTATCAGATTCACTTGACTGAAATTGCGGGGTTTTTAAAAAATATTCCCTCTTTTGGGCTTAGGCCTCTGATGTGTCTGGTTTTTAGGGGCTTTTAATCTCATATTCTTATGAGATTTTAATCCCCTTTTGAGTTATTAATGTGTTTTTGGAGTGTTTTCATCTCCTTTCAGGATTTCACAGGTCTGAAGAGGGAATCTGGTGATAAGAGCCATTTTGGAATATTTGGGGTTGTAGAATTTTGCAGAAGCCTCAGAAGTTTGCTACTGGATGGAAGGCTTCCCGATATTGGATTGAGGTGAAATTTGGACACGCGATAGCCACGTGAGTTAGCTTTCTAATGGCACTGGTTTGAAGTCGTTCTGAGCTAAGGTTCGAGAGTTACACT
>OVAU01000472.1:0-20375 GCA_900406315.1 Biscutella laevigata subsp. laevigata
ATTAAATTGGCACCTATGCCGATTTAGTGACAGAGAAAAAAGCCTGTTATCAATCATCAAGAACGTTTGAAGGGGATTCACCCGAGACTTAATCAAGTTTATGACAGTTGCTTCCTTCATGACGTGTCATTCTTATCTATCTAATACACGCGTGGGTGACAAGGAATTCGAGGCCGAGCGTGAGGAGACTTCTCTACAAGTCCCAACCGCTCCCATAAAACGAGCACAAGCAAAGAGGTTAGTTGGAGCCATGATGCATGTGTGGGAAGACTTGGAGAAGCATCACCATCACTTCAAATAGGATGAAGAATCGGACCTGTGCAACTACCTCCTCATGACTATACGTGCTTAGACCGATCTTGAGAGGGTTGAGGTACTATTTTTCCCTTAGGTGGGTTTTGTCCCAAAAAGGTTTTCCCACCATGATTTTAATGAGGCCCATTGCACAAAACCTTCTCACAAAGAACGCAGACAAAAGGAATTAGGGAGACCTTCAAAAGTTGATAATTATTGCTCCCCATGACGCGTCCTTGTCCTTATCCTCTTGCTTTGTATTTTGCCCAAGTGTTTAGGGTTTTTCTTTTTGTTTTTGAGTATTTAAACTCTCCCTTGTTAACATATTTGGGTAACTAACATTTTAAAATAAAATACGAGAGCGTTTCTCATGTTAATTCATCTTGAGTGTGTAATATCTCAAGAACCCTAAGTGTGTCATATCTTAGGTCGTTCAAGGTGTATACAAGGCCTAACCACATCCTTGGTGGTCCTTTTCACTCCGCCTTCTCATCGCTTACGTTTTCCCATTCGTTCCCATCTGTTCTCATCTGTACTCGCCAAGGTTGCTGGAAAACCATCTCCTTGCCGTTTCACAGACTTCTCTTCAATTTTTCCCGACCTATCTTCTCAGCATATCACCATTCTTATCCCATTTCACGGTCCAAGAAGTTTCAGACCCATCATAGTTCTAAAAGTGGATTGTCGTGGCCTTAGGTCGCATCAGCGTCTGGACGGCGACTCTCTGTACCACGTCTTGCCGGCTGTCGTACAACAGACAACCTCAATACTTCTCCAAGCAAAAATCTGATTTCTCTGACCTATCTTTTGTCCATTTCACTCTCTAAATCTTTCCTAACTCTTCACCAAATTTCAAGTTCATTGCCCGTTCCGTCGAAGAGATCTCACTCCCTTGACTGCGACCTTTACGACGTCCCAAACGTCGTACTCTTGAAGCCAGTCCTTGCTTCCTCAACAAAGGTTGTGTCACGTGATATCAGAGCCCTTGAAGAGTGTCGCCGTCCACTCTCAGGGAGTCTTCTTTCCTTTCATTCCAAGTTTTATGTTTTGGTCTTTCGTTCCATGGCTTATCTTGCAAAACTTGAGAAAAATATTTGAACTTTTATGTTTTCCGTGTTAGAATCTTGTTTCTAGTATTTGTCCTTTTGAGAAAACCCAAAAAGATTTCACCTTTTACTTATTAACCTAGTTTTGCTAAGTTGATCGTTTGTTTCCTGTTTTAACCAAGTCGTTAAAAGCTTTGTGTTTATGACAATGGCAAAAACGTTGTTGCAATCGCATTTGGTAAGAGGACAAAGAGGAAAGACAAAGGAATTCAAAAGAAAAAGGGGAAAAGAAGAAAGGTGGAAAAGGAGGAAAAATCCAAAGTTGACACGGCCGTACCTTATGGTCCCCTTTGTACGATGTGCATCTGTCAAAAGTTACCGCGTCTCCAACAACCAAATCACGGCGTCTCACACATATAACACACATGCCTCCAAGCTAACGCTAATCAAAGGAATCCTCAGCTCCAACTTCCACTGCCACCCATCAGAAACATTGCTCCCCCGACGGCTGAGGTTGAGGTCATTGCCGATCCTCCGCAAAGAGTTATCGCGCCCAACCTCCGAGAACAACCAACTCTTCTAACTGAAGCTACCATGATGAGAATCCTAGAAGACAGGCTAGAGGCATTCACAAGGACCTGTAATCCTCCTCCTCCGGTCCAAGCTTATGGGGCTCCTCCGCCACCTCTTAGATGGCCTCAAGAGCAAAATGCCTATCTGGATGAAGAAGAAGACCAATATCCTCGAAGAATGAGGCCATGGAGACATCCCCGAGGACATCATCTAGGACATCAAGATGAATGGCTCCAAAATAGAAGGCATTATGAAGAGGAAGGTCACTTTGATCCTCCAGAGCATAGAGTAGAACCACGAAGGGTTCCAAGAGAACCAAGGCCAAGAAACGTCAATCCGAGGTACTATGATGAAGAAGATGAGCAGTCCGACAACACCAACCAAGCTTCTCAACGTCCTCACCATATAGACCCAAGGAGAGAAAGGGTGGAAGGACTCAAGCTCAAGATTTCTCCTTTCCATGGCAAAAACGACTCAGATGCTTATCTAGAATGGGGGAAGAAGATTGAGTTGGTCTTTGATTGTCGTTGGTACTCCGAGATCAACAAGGTAAGAGTAGCTGCCACAGAGTTCCATGATTATGCCTTAAGTTGGTGGGATCAACTTGTCACTTCAAGAAGAAGAAATGGGGAACTTCCCGTTGAGACTTGGGTCGAACTAAAAGAAGCCCTGAGAAGGAGATTTGTGCCTAACCATCACCACTGGGATCTTCATCAAAGGTTAAGAAGGTTGACTTAAGGATCCAAGACAGTTGAAGATTACTTTCAAGAGATGGAGATGCTTTTTCTCCGAGCTGACCTTAGAGAAGACCGTGAAGCCATTTTGGCTTGATTCCTTGGAGGATTGAACCAAGAGATCCAAGACCTATTGGAACTAAAACACTATGTGGAATTGGAAGAAATGCTTCAAAAATTCGTGATGATTGAGAAACAAATCAATAGGAAAGGCAAGGCACCTTTCAAGTCCCACTATAACAAAGATCATAAGCCGACTTATGCCAAAGAATGGGACGCGTCGAAGAAACCTTTCACTCCAGCCCCTAAGGAAATAGCCATGGAACAACCGAACTCTTTCAAAGATAAATGCAAGGGAATAGCCAATCCAACAAGGGCGAGGGATGTCAGATGCTTTAAGTGCCAAGGCCGATGCCACTATGCCAATGAGTGTACCAACAAAAGGTCATGATCGTTCTTGAGGATGGAGAATACATGTCTGAGGATGAAGAATTCATTCAAGAGGAGCATGAAGAGTCCTCCAAAGAGTGTGAAGAAGAAGCTGCAAGAGGAGAACTCTTAGTGTCCCGGAGAGTTTTAAACTTTTTCCCTAAGGAGAAGGAAGATGCCCAAAGAGATAACTTGTTTCACTCTCGGTGCTTTGTGAACAAGAAGGTGTGCAGCCTCATTATAGACAGAGGAAGTTGTACCAATGTGGCTAACACCACCATGATGAAGAAGCTCAACCTTGAGATGCGGAAACACCCACTGTCGTATAAGCTTCAATGGCTCAACGATGAAGGAGAAATGAAGGTCACTCATTAAGTCACCGTGCCCATCGCCATAGGGAAGTATTAAGATGAGATCATTTGTAATGTCTTGCCAATGGAAGTCGGAGAAATTCTCTTAGGAAGACCTTCACAATATGATCGAATAGTGATCCACAACGGCTTCACCAACAAATACTCCTTTGATCACAATGGCAAGAATATCACCCTTCTTCCCATGATTCCTCAAGAGGTTTCCCAAGACCAAATTCATCTAAGAAAGAAGGATGAGACCACTACTAAGGCATCCAATTTCCTTGTCAACCAAAGTGTAGTAAAGAAATCCATATATGCTAAAAAAACCGTCTTATTATGTGTATAAGGAGGCTCTTAGTAGTTTGACTAACCCATCACCAGATCATCCAAGTGAACTTAAAGATCTATTGCATAGATTTGAGGATGTTTTTTCCGGGTTAAGAAGCTCAAGGACTAGCACCTTTAAGAGGAATTGAGCATCAAATCAATTTTGTCCCTAGAGCTACTCTCCTAAACCGGCCAACCTATAGGACCAATCCCTTGGAGACCAAGGAACTTCAAAGAAAAGTTGAAGAGTTACTTAGCAAGGGACACATCCGTGAAAGCCTTAGTCCTTTTGCTGTATATGTGCTCTTAGTGCCTAAGAAGGACGGATAATGGCACATGTGTGTAGATTGTTGAGCAATCAACTCAATCACAATTAAGTATCACCATCCCATACCTCGTTTGGATGATATGCTAGATGAGCTTCATGGCTCTAAGGTCTTTTCCAAGATAGATTTAAAAAGTGGTTATTATCAAGTTAGATGAAAGAAGGAGATGAATGGAAAACGGCTTTTAAGACTAAGCATGGCCTATACAAGGTTGGTGATGCCTTTTGGCTTAACCAATTAACAGGTTCGATGGAACACAAAATGCGAGAGTACAGAGCTCGACTGCACCCTTGAGGTTCGGTCGAACCACTTACCCGATCACCCGAAAGTTAATGCTCGTTTTCCGCTTGACTGCACCTCTATCGGGAACACAATATACTTTTTATTTTGGTTTTTCCTAATAATACTGCTGACAATTCCTGCTTTCAGGTTCTTTTTCACACTGGGACAATGCGAAGTAAGTGTGGGGGGAGTGTGCCTCAGGTAACCTCTGTGAATTCCTTATATTAGCACTTACTAACTCTTCCATGACTTTGGAATTATGACATTATCTTATGATGAATAACCCCATTGTGAAGGTCTACTGCCTAGTATAATCACAACTTCCTGTTGTTTAGTACAGAAGAACTGAGGAACTACATGACCAAACTCCCTCCCAGAAAACCAAGGCTTGGTAGAGCTTTGTTGGATATGAGGCTAACTTTGATCATAACCTATAATGACTTTAAAATCTTCTTGCCAGGAGTTTGATATCGGGAAAAAGAAGTAGATTTCGCTCAGGATTTGTTCCATCTTTTTCCACTCTTTCTGATCCTGAGTAGTCGAACTCACCTTTATTTGGTAACATTCCCTGAACCAAAACCTCTTTTCTAACTCCAGATGTCTATCTTTTTCATGTTATTTGGAGTTCATTCATGTGTTAAAACTATGGAGAGAGTTCGAGCTAACTTGGTCATACTGCTGCTTAGTTAGTTGGAATCTTAGGTGGTTAGACAATGATCATGATTGGGTTACAATGCTTGTGTGTTTTCCCTCTTGGCAATATGAAGTATAGCATTGGTTGGCTTTAGAGCCTCGTTATCGGGTATTTTGAACTCGAAAATTGAATATTGAGATGTGTCTGATGTTGTCATAAAACGTTTGAAAACCCTGTGCTCACGAGAAGGAAGTCTTCGATCGAACTGAAACCCAGTTCAATCGAACTCCTGGGCCGAGCTTACATAGTTCGACTGAACTCATCTAGTTCATTCGAACACATGTAACGGAACTACAGAGTTTGATCAGACTCACAAAGGTCCGATCGAACCCTCCTCCCCGAAAAAAAAATTATTTTGAATTTAATAAAAGAAGGGGAGGAGAAAGAAGGGTAGAAACGAAAATAAGAAGACATTTATGTTTGGACGGTAGTTGAAATTGCTCGATTTAATTCAAGATTAGGTAGATAATTCATGCTGCTAGGTAGTGTGCTAGGTCAAGATTCAAGAAGAGTTCTAAGAAGTTTTTGGAGGAGTTATGCAGAGGTCAGTCCCGTCTGGGCAACAGTTCGATCGAACACATACTAGGTTTGATCAAACCTTAACTCCGAGCAAGATCCATTGGGCCCGATCCGCAAAGAATGAGGCCCTATCCAAAGATGAAGGTGTTCGAGATGAATCGAGAAAATCGGGATTCGTATAAGGAGATGAGATAGGTTCAATCGAACAACATCATGTTCGACCGAACCTCGAAACCGACTTTCTCAGAATCTTCGCTTTTGAAGCCCAAAACGACTTTTACCCTGAAGACTATAAAAATACCAGAGAGACACGAGTTTTAGCACGCTTTTTCCTGATTATTTTCAGTTTATTGTTTTCTGCAACTAGGATTTTTTATTACTGATTTTCTAGGGGAGATAGATTTAGAATTGACAACTTTGTATTTGGAACCCCTGTTTTGATTATATCTGAGTACTATTTCATGCTTTCAACTATGTTTTGTTTGATTGCTTTGATTATGTCTGAATAGATCATTAGATTGGATCTAGGGTTGTACAAAAGGGCCTGCTAGAGTTCATGTTTAGATTAGGTTTAAAGAAAAGATGAATTTAGTCCTTTAGGAACTGATCTGTAACATGGTTTCAACCTGACAAGTTGAATCCAAGGTTTAGGATGATTCATGTCTGACAAACACAAATTCAATCACCTAGATTAGTATCTAAAGGATTCTTAAGGATCCTCTTCTAACTACTGAATTGAAGCCTGACTTTGACCTGACAAATAAAGTATATGCTAAGGAAGATTCGAGCCTGACAAGAACCATATTGGATCACCCAAATCAGTAATTAGGAGAGTTTGGATTAGATTCACTACTAGTTAATGCTCTTGCTGAGCGTTGAGTGACGAACGCGAGGTGTTCAAAGAGTTAGTCCAGAATCTAATTTATGTTCTGTAGATCCTCAGTTCTTTTCTCAACCACATATTTGAACTGCTCCCGCCAAAAACCCTTTTAAACCCTAAGTTTGATTGCTTGCTTATCTGATTTTAACCCCCGTTGTTCTAGTTACTTCTTTCATCCCCTCACCATTGCCTACTAAATCAACCTCTCTTACTGTTTTAGCCAACGCTCAGTCTTGGCTGTCTCTTTGTGTTAGTCTTTAGTCTTTGTGGATTCGATTCCTAAGTATTATAGTTTACCGTCTGTGCACTTGAGATAATTAGTTGTCTAGGGTAAAATTTGAGTGACATCACCAATGCTCCGAGCACTTTCATGAGATTAATGAACCATGTCTTTAGGAAATTCATAGGCTTCTTTGTGGTGGTCTACTTTGATGATATCTTAGTCTATAGCAAAAGCTTGCTTGAACATGTTAAACACCTAAAATCGATGTTAGAAGGGCTTAGACACGGAAAACTATATGTTAATTTTGCCAAATGCACCTTTTGTACGGATAACCTAGTGTTTTTAGGTTTTGTTGTGAAAGCTGAAGGTGTGAGAGTTGATGAAGAAAAGGTCAAAACCATTTGAGAATGACCAACTCCCAAGACAGTGGGAGTAGTTAGGAGCTTCCACGGCCTAGCCGTCTTCAATAGAAGATTTTTGAGGGACTTTAGCACTCTAGCAGCACCCCTTACTGAGATTATCAAGAAGAAAATAGGATTAAATTGGGAGGATGCTCAAGTGAAGGACTTCCAAACCTTGGAGGACAAATTCACCAATGCTCCTTTACTTGTTCTACCCGACTTCTCCAAGACCTTTGAAATAGAATGTGATGCTTCGGGCTTTGGGGTTGGAGTTGTGCTCATGCAAGACAAGAGACCCATTGCTTACTTTAGTGAGAATCTTGGAGGAGCAACTGTGAACTACCCAACTTATGACAAAGAGATGTATGCACTTGTCCGAGCATTGCAAACTTGACAACATTACTTATGGCTGAAGGAGTTTGTGATTCACACCGACCATGAATCCTTGAAAAATCTCAAAGCTCAACACAAGGTGAACAAGAGACATGCTAGATGGGTTGAGTTCATTGATACATTTCCTTATGTCATTGCTTACAAAAGAGGTAAGGACAATGTTGAGAAGATATGCTCCCAATGCTTGAAATGCAAGCAAGCCAAAGTGGAAGCTCAACCGTTCGGTTTGTACACCCCCTTACCCATAGCTTATCATCTGTTGCATGATGTGTCTATGGATTTTGTTCTTGGTTTGTCTAGGACTAGACATGGTCATGATTCCATCTTTTTGGTAGTGGATATGTTTTCAAAAATGGCTCACTTTATACCATGTCATAAAACTGAGGATGCATCCAACATTGTCAATTTGTTCTTTAAAGAAGTTGTTAGGTTGCATGACATGTCTAGGTCCATAGTTTTGGATAGAGACACCAAATTCTTAGGCCATTTTTTGGAGAACCTTGGGAATAAATTGGGAACTAAATTGCTTTTCTCTACAACATGTCATTCTCAAACCGATGGACAAACGAAAGTTGTCAATATAACCATGACTATGCTTCTTAGGGCTTTGCTTAAAAAGAACTTGAGAACTTGGGAAGATTGTTTGCCTCATGATGAATTTGCATACAATATTGCTAAGCATTCAACTACTAAGTTCTCCCCATTTAAAATAGTGTATGGTTTTATGTCGCTCACCCCTTTGGACTTAATTCCTTTGCCTTTAAATGAAAGTCTTAGTGTTGATGGTAAAAAGAAGGTGGATCAAGTCAAGGCACTCCATGAGACGACGAAGGCCAACATTGAAGCCAAGACCGATTATTACACAAGACAAGCCAATAAAGGAAGACGTGTGCAAACCTTTGAAGAAGGAGATTGAGTGTGGATCTATCTAAGGAATGATAGGTTTCCGGAAGAGAGAGACTCCTAGTTGAAACCAAGGATTGATCGGCCGTTCCAAATCATGAAGAAAATCAATGACAATGCCTATCAATTAGATCTTCAAGGTAAGTATAATATAAGCTTAAGTTTCAACGCTAGCGACTTGGTTCCTTTCCATGTAGACTTAGCGGATTTGAGGTCAAATCCTATGGAAGAAAGTGGGGATGATACACGCGTGGGTGACAAGGAATTCGAGGCCGAGAGTGAGGAGAATTCTCTACAAGTACCAACCGGACCCATTACATGAGCACGAGCAAAGAGGTTAGTTGGAGCCATGATGCATGCGTGGGAAGACTAGGAGAAGCATCACCATCACTTGAAGAAGGAGGAAGAGTCGACCCCATGCAACTACCTCCTCATGACTTCAAGTGCTTAGACCGATGTTGAGAGGGTTGGGGTACTCGTTTTCCCTTACGTGGGTTTTGTTCCACAAGGTTTTTCCCACCAAGGTTTTAATGGGGCTCATTGCACAAAATCTTCTCACCAAGGACGCGGACAAAAGGAATTATTGAGACCTTCAAAAGTTGATGATTGTTGCTCCCCATGACGTGTCCTTGTCCTTATCCTCTTGCTTTGCGTTTTGCCCAAGTGTTTAGGGTTTTCCTTTTTGCTTCCGAGTATTTAAAATCTTCCTTATGAACACATTTGGGTAACTAGCATTTTTAAATAAAAAACGAGAGCTTTTCTCATGTTAGTTCATATTGAGTGTGTAATATATCAAGAACCATAAGTGTGTCATATCTTAGGTCGTTTAAGGTGTATCCAAGGTCCAACCATAGACTTGGTGGTCTTTTCACTCCGCCGTCTCATCGTTTATGTTTTTCCATCCGTTTTCATCCGTACTCGCCAAGGTTGCCAGAAAACCTTCTCCTCGCCATTCTGCCAACTTGACCATATCACCATTCTTATCCCATTTCACAGTACAAGAAGTTTCAGACCCATCAAAGTTCTAAAAGTGGGTTGTCGTGGCCTTAGGTCACGTTAGCGTCCGGACGGCGACTCTCCGTACCACGACTTGCCGGCTGTCGTACAACAGACGATCTCAATACTTCTCCAACCAAAACTCCCATTTCTCTGACCTATCGTTTGTCCATTTCACTCCCTAGATCCTACCTAACTCATCACCGTTTCATTGCCCGCTCCGTCGAAGAGATCTCACTCCCTTGGTGGCAACATTTAGAGCGACCCCAACGCCGTACTCTTCAAGCCGGTCCTTGCTTCCTCAACCAAGGATGTGTCACTATCCCTTTAAACATTCCGTTTTTCCCACTTGTTTAGGGAATCCCTTTCAGTCTTTGAGTATTTAAACTCTAGTTTGTGCATACGTTTCCTTTCAACTAACTTTTATGGAAAAACCAGATTTCTCTCAAAGTTAGTTCTTTTCTAAGTGTGTCATATCTTATAAAACACTAGGTGAGTCATATCCTAGGTTTATCAAGTTGTATCCAAAGCAAACCCCAGCCCTGATGGTCCTTTTCACGTCACCGTCCATTCGTTCTTCATTCGTAGCCGAGAATGCCTTGTTGCCGCGAAGTGTTGCTAGAATACCATGACTCCTCCGTCCCACCGTCCTAACCTCGACTTTTCCCAAACCATCTTCTCGCCTTTCCATCCTTCTAACCTCAACCACCATCCTAAGAAGCCTTAAGTTCGTAGCTTCTCCGGAGGTGCCTTACCGTAGCTTTTGGTCGCGCCTGTCCGCAGACGGTGTCTTCTGTACCACGGCTTGCCGGTTATCGTATGATTGGATGACCACAACGTTCCACCGTCATATGCTCTGTTTCTCCTAACCCATCTTCCGTCCAGAGCTCTCTCTCAACCCATTTAGCCCTCACACCATTTGTTTGCCCCATGGCCTGAACCATCCCCGAGATCTCTCCCCTTTGGCCGCGACCTTCACGGTGACTCTAACGTACTCCTCTTCAAGCCAATCATCTCTCTCCTCACCAAGGATGTGTCACGTGGTATCAGAGCACTTGAACAGGCTCTCCTTACATCCTCAAAGAGTTTCATTTCCTTTATGTTTTAAGCTTTTGTTCTTGCGTTTCTTCGCATGTTCTTTACAAAACAAAAGAGAAAGATTTTGGCTTTGTGTTTTTCCGTGTTTGGATCTTAGTTTTGTGGTCTTTCTCTTAAGAAAACTGAAAAAGATTACACCTTTAGACGAGTAGTTTGGTTTTGCTAAAGTTTGGTATTTTGTTTTCGGTTTTTGTTCTTTTCTTTCAAGTTTTGCTTTGCTTATCTACGGCGTTCATCAGTGATCCAAATTCCTTTTGTTGTGGCTTTTAGCACGAGGAAGACGAGGCAAGACAGAGAGTTTCAAAAAGAAAAAGAGAAAAATAAGAAAGGAGGAAAGGGAGGAAAATACAAAGTTGCCACGGCCGTACGTTGTGGTCCCCCTCGTACGACCCACGACTGGAAAAAGTTTCCGCGTAGCGATTGTACAAACCACGACTTCTCAAACATACAACGCGTGTGCCTCCCAAGCCAAATACAACCCTAGGTACTCCACATCCACCTCCACTTAATACTTCGTGTCAACAACCAGAGCCTCCTCCCCCACCTATTAGACGAGTTGATACGTCGGCCCTAGAGGTTGTGGCCATGGTCGAACCCTCTAGAAGGGCCGCTGCGCCCAATCCTCGAGAACTACCAAATCAACCAAATGATGGGGCTTCAATCAAGCTGATAGAGGACAAGTTCGAGGAGCTTAGGAGGACTCTAGTTCTTCCCCTTCCCACTCAAGCGGTCGAGGCTCATCTGCCACCTCTTAGGCGACCTCACTACCAAGGCAACTACTTTGAAGATGTTCGAGGATAACTATTATCTTCACTTAGTTGATGTGTTTAATGTTGGTTTCAACGTAGCTAATCAAATCTAGAACCTAGACATTTTATTGCCCGGAAGGTGTTTGATGAAATGTTTGAACGAATCAATTAAAGTGTTAAGTAAGGCTTAACCAAGGAATTGTGCTAGTGTTGTTTAGTAGTTGCATAGACTAGAGTTTAAAGCTTGTTGATCATGTGATTAGTCAAGGAATTGTTCATTTTCATGATCGATGAAGGGGTTTTTACCAAGGGATTGGATTAACCTAATTTGGAAAGCTCTTAGACTAAGGATTATCATTGAAATGATAATATTGAGTAGTTTAAATCTGAGCTTGATCACCCGAGTCGATTACTGATGAGAGTATAATTTGCTCTCATCTAACCTATATGACTGATGATTTTGGTGTGATTATTGACTTGATATTGGATTTCTTTAGTTGTTTTCATAAGATCTTAGGTTTTGGAGCAAAAGGAGAGCATTGGGTGGAAAACCGCTAAAATCGCCTAAACCGAGCTGAGAATGGAAAAATTCACAAGTTCCTAACCAGACACGACCACGAAGCAAGAATGAGCTTAAATCAAAGCTAGATACATCTATTTTCCACAGAGTATTGCCTCATTCCATTTGGAGTTCTCTGCTAAGAGTTATCTCGTTTCTTACAAAAGTGCTCGAAGGAACCGATCATTAGCCGGTGAAGATTGATTTATTGAAGCACTTTCCGAACCAGAACGTGGTACAATCTCATTATGTATAGAAAGATAATTAAATCAGCTTTCTAATTCCACCGAGAATGCATCATTTGGAGCTCTCAAGCCCAATATGGCCTTGTTAGACCGCGGCTCTATCCTCGCAGCACCTAAGTGGTGGCCAAGGCTCGTCCGGCCCATAAATTGCGCGGCTCTGACAACGGCAACTCTCATACCTTCTAGAAGACTACCTGGTGAAGATAAATGGAACATATAAAGCCTTGGAACAGACTCCTTGGCATTGAATGGATGCAATATTCTCCGAGCACAAAAAAGGAAAGTCTTGGGTGATTTGCCATTTTGCAAAAAGGCAACCCTAGCTCGCCTCCTCCCGCTCCTATCTCTTTAAATACTTCTTATTATAGCTCTTTTAGCAAGAAACAAGAGCTTGGTTCGTTCTTAGATCATTAGGTTTAAGTTAAGGTTCTTGAGTGGAGACAATAGAGGTCGAACCTCTTGTCATAGTGTGCTCGAGTTCTTTAAACTCTACCGACTTGTTTCTATCTTTTCCCAAGCTTAATAAAACATTTCTCTTATTCTTCTACTGTCTCTCTTCTGTCTTGTTACTGCTTTGATATTGTTCGTGATCCTTGTGTGGCTCAAGCCTTCGTTTCTTCGGATCCAAGACTTAAAACCGCAAGTTACTTTGTTATGTTGCTTTGCTTGCTTGTTCTTGCTTTGTTTCGGATTTCTTTGCAAAAACCTCAAGTTCCTTATAGTTTAGATCTGTTCTTAGAGTTTAGATTCGTGAGTAAACCGAAGAAGTCAAGCCAAACTTATCTTCGGTGCAAAACTTGGTACTCATGGCTACCCTAGTTCGGATTCTTGCTCTTACTTGTTGTATTAGTTTTCTTGCTTGTTTATTTATCCTACAACACATGTCTATCTCAATAGTATTCATGTGTGAGTAGTAGGTAGTTGGGTCTAAGGAGTTTCCCTCAAGGAAACCATGATCTAGATATGATAAAGGTTCTGATTCATAAGAGTGTTGCGTAAGAGTCTTCTCTCAACCCGCGTGTAATGCTTGGAGGCATGATCATCTAGCCAATGATCCAAGGGATCTCATATGGGCAAAATCCCATGAGAGACCGGACCATTTGTTGAGAGAGCAACCGAGAGGAACTTTGCATATGGGCAAAATCCCATGCATAAACTTCCCTTTAGGGTCTCTTGGTTGTGAGCATATCCACTCAATCCTGGAATAATGCTAGCTTGGCCACCAAGGGAATGAATCCCATCGCCCTTGGTTATTTGGGCCGTGTAGCTAAGGGTCCTAATGCACCATGAAAGTGGGGTAGGACCAAGANTCTAGACGGCGCACTAATGCCACTCTTAGAACCAAACCAACTAGATCATGGGATCCAAGAAGGGGGTCCTCCCAAAGACCTAACATTTGTTTATTTGAATTCTCTTAATTTCAATCTGTTTTCCCTTCTCTCCTTGCTTTCTTTCATTGCTTGTTTACTTTCTTGCTTAGTTACTCTCAAAACCAAACCCCTTAATCAACTTATCTCTAGTGAACGTTTAGACCTAAAGTACACTTCTCTGTGGATTCAAACCCTAAGTACTCAACTAGCATAGTTGTGCACTTGCAGCCTGTGTAGTGACGAGGAAAAGGATAATTAAGACCTTTGATCAATTTAGGCGGAGAGAAACCGTCGCCATCAGACCCTGAAGCCACTATGGCAAGATTTCTTGGTGGATTAAACAGAGATATCCAAGATCATTTGGAACTACAACACTATGTTGAATTAGAATAAATGCTTCACAAAGCCGTGATGATTGAGCAACAATTTAAGCAAAAGGGAAAGGCTCCTTACAAGCCACACTTTGTTAAAGACAATAAGCCAATCTATGCTAAGGAGTGGGACGCGTCTAAGAAACAATTTTCCCCGGCCACTAAGGAAGGTGCCAAGGAGTGGGACGCGTCTAAGAAACCATTGGGCTCGAGATGTTAAGTGTTTCAAGTGTCAAGGCCGAGGACTATGCCAATTAGTGCACCAACAAAAGGGTTGTGATTCTCGTAGAGGATGGAGAGTTTGTTTGAGGATGAAGTCGCCGTCCAAGATGAGCTTGAAGAGTCTTCCGAGGAGTGGGAAGAAGAGGCCGCACGAGGAGAACTATTAGTGTCTCAAAGAGTTATGAACTTATTTCCCAAGGAGAAAGAGGATGTCCAACGAGACAACTTGATGCAATCCTAGCAAAACTCTGAAGCAAAGGAATTGATGAATCGATGGGAGTAAGTGAGGATGGAGAAGGAGCTGTGGGGGTATTGATGAATATGATGGATGATTGTGACTGATATGGATGATGGGGAAGAGATGGAAATGATGGATTGTTGCAATTGCTCTTGGGATCACCAGGATTGTAAGAGAACAGACTCGTTTGAGAATCTGATCGGAGAAGGAAAATCACCTATCTCTTTGTAAACTAGGGTTCACGTTTTTGCAGCTAATCAAATCTGATTATTAGCTTAAGTCAAATCGACTTAAGTATGAGAAAAAGAAAGACAAGTTTTGGCTTAAGTGACTTAAGGCGCATAGTCAAAATATAGCAACAAAATCGAAAATCAGACCTTAATACAAATGGGCCTAATCTAAACAACTACAAGTCCAATAAAATATAGAAAAGAAAAGAGATGTTGGGCCTGAATAGCCGCCAACTATACTAGTCAAGGAGAATTAGTAGACAACATCCTCACTTTCACGCCGAGTCATCGACGTAGTGATGCAATATGCCTAATTAAAACCCTGCTGGAAATGATCTAGGCTACACCAGTGAAAGAGTACAAAGTACACCACTTTGATACTACTCAGTGATCAATGTGTGGTCTTCAATCTCGAGCCTGGATAAGTAGAACGCTTCTTCATTCCTTTCTGGATCTAGCTCGCCTAAGCAGATAAGAGTATGTGCCTCCTTTGCTAGCTCCTTAGCTCTCGATCTCGTGATCCTTCCTATGAGTTCACGTTCGACCTCTTGCTCAGGTTCATGTTCTCAGCTGCTTGGATTCACATCATCCCCTCCCTCTTGAAAGGGATTTGACCTCAAATATGAATCTGCAACATAAGGGAGCAAGTCAGAAACATTGAACGCATCAGAGATATTATACTTACCTTGCAGATCAAGTATGTATGTGTTGTTGCTGATTCGCTGAATAACTCTGAATGGCCCATCAACTCGTGGCATCAGCTTGTTCTTCCTCTCAGCTGGAAATCGATCCTTCCTTAGATGAATCCAAACTATCGCCTTCTTCAAAGATCTTCTCACGTCACCCCTTGTTAGCATACTTCTCATATTGCTTCGTTTTCTTCTCTATGTTCTCCTTAGCTTTCTCATGCATCTTGAGAACCTGTTCAGCCTTTTACCTATTCAGCCTTTTTCCTGCCATCAAAACTATACCTTTCTTTCAAGGGCAATGCAATCAAGTCCAATGGAGAGTAGGGATTAAAACCATAAACTAATTCAAAAGGACAAAAGAGAGTAGAAGAATGCTTAGCGTGATTGTAAGCAAATTCAATGTGAGGCAGGCATTCTTCCCAAGACTTCAGGTTACTCTTCACCATAGCTCGCAGTAGGGTAAAGAGAGATCGATTTACCACTTCTGTTTGTCCATCAGTCTGAGGATGACAAATGGTACAGAAACTGAGCTTCGTCCCCTACTTGACCCATAATGTGCGCCAGAAATTGCTCAGGAACTTGGTGTCTCGATCTGATACAATCACTTGAGGCATTCCATGCAACCTGACCACCTCTTTGAAGAACAGATTAGCTACACTTACATCATCACCTGTCTTATGACAAGCTATGAAGTGAGCCATCTTGATGAACCTGTCTACAACAACGAAAATCGAATCTCTACCATTCCTGGTTCGAGGTAAGCCAACAACAAAATCCATAGAAATATATGTCCAAGGATGAGAAGGGGTATACAAACCGTTGGGTTGAACCTTACTCTTAGCCTGTTTGCAAACATCACATCTTGAACAAACCTTTTCAACGTCCTTCTTCATGTTCGACCAGTAGAAGTGTCCTTGCAGGTCGAGTAGTGTCTTGTGTACACCGAAATTCCTAGCTAGACCTCCTGCACAAGCTTCACGAACCAGCAACTCTCTAATCGATCCTCCAGGAATGCACAATCGATTGCAAAAGAACAAATACCTATCATTTCTATAAAATTTCTCAAAGGCAAACTTAAAACACTTCTTGTAAATTTCAGCAAAGTTAGAATCGGTCTCATACAAGTCTAATATGTGTTCAAATCCAACCAAATTCGAAGTCAAGGTAATGATAAGAGTGTACCTGCGAGATAACGCATCTGCAACTACGTTATCTTTACCTTTCTTATACATGACGACGTAGGGGAATGTCTCTATGAATTCAATCCAGCGAGCATGCCTCTTGTTGAGCTTTTTCTTTCCTTTGAGGTGCTTCAGTGACTCATGATCAGTGTGTATAACGAACTTCTTATGCCACAAATAATGCTACCACCTCTGCAACGCCCTCACTAGTGCATACAACTCCTTTTCATAGGTTGGGTAGTTCAAGGTAGAACCACCCAACTTCTCACTGAAGTATGCGACCGACTTCGTATCTTGCATCAATACAACACCTATTCCTACACTAGAAGCATCACATTCAATTTCAAAAGTTTTAAGGAAATCATGAAGTACCAAAAGAGGAAAATTGATAAGCTACTCTTTTAAGGCTATGAAAGCCTTTTCTTGGGCGTCTCCCCATCTGAATCCAATGTATTTCTTGATGATATCAGTCAATGGCGCTGCAATGGTACTGAAATCTTGAACAAAACGCCTGTAGAACCCAGCAAGGCCGTGGAAGCTCATGACTTCGCCTACTGACTTCACACTTGGCCACTCCTTGATTGCCTTGATCTTCTCTTCGTCTACTTGTACTCCATCTACACTTACTACAAAACCTAAGAACACAACCTCAGTAGTGCAAAAAGAACACTTAGATTAGTTAGCTTAAAGAGATTGAGAGCGAAGAACATCAAGAACTGATCTGATATGATCTAGATGTTCTTCCAAACCTTTGTTGTAGATCAGAATGTCATCGAAGTATACTACCACAAACACGCCTATGAATGGCCTGAGAACATGGTTCATGAGGCGCATGAAAGTACTGGGTGGATTGGTGAGACCGAAGGGCATGACTAGCCACTCATACAGCCCCTGCTTGGTCTTGAAAGTTGTCTTCCACTCATCTCCTTCCTTCATCCTAATATGATGATATACACTCTTTAAATCGATCTTGGAGAAGATGGTTGACCCACATAACTCGTCGAGCATGTCGTCAAGCCTCGGGATTGAATGCTTGTACTTGACTGTGATGTTGTTGACTATTCTGTAATCTACACACATCCTCCATGAACCATCCTTCTTTGGCAAAAGCAGCACAAGAACGGCGCATGGGCTCATGCTCTCTCGGATGTGTCCTTTCCTCATCAGATCCTCTACTTGCTTCTGCAACTCTTTTGTTTCCACTGGATTCGTCCTATAAGCTAGTCGGTTTGGCAATGCAGAACCTGTTACAAAGTAGATCTGATGCTCTATTCCACGAATTGGTGGCAATCCCTGAGGTGTATATGCTGGAAACTCATCACTATAGTCCTGCAAAAGCTTAGACATACCACTAGGAAGCTCCTGTGAAGGGTTTGTACTAACAAGGCAATCCTTGTATACAAACAGCAAAATACTAGAGGAATCAGAATGTATAAGCTTAGAGATCTCACTGTAGTTGATGTATAGGCTGTTCGATACAGCTTTACCCTTAGCTGCATCGATATGTAGCTTGTGATGTAGATGATCCTGGTAGATCTCACTCGGAGTAAGTGGTATCAATGTGATCATGCGGCCTTTGTGCTCGAAGGAGTGCTTGTTGGTGAAACCATCATGCACAACTTTGCAATCAAATTGCCATGGTCTGCCCAATAGAATGTGACTCGATCCCATAGGCAGCACATCACAGATTATCTCGTCCTCATACTTGCCAATAGCTAACGACAACTTGACCTGATGAGAAACCGTGAGAGCTCCACTCTCATTCAACCATTAAAGCTGATATGGTCGAGGATGAGGTATGGTATTGAGCTGTAGCTTCTGAACCATTGTCTCGCTTGCAGTGTTGGTGCAGCTACCTCCATCGATGATGAGGCTACACACTTTTCCTTTGACAAAACAGCGAGTATGGAAGAGGTTCTCGCGTTGGCATTGCTCTTCAGTCTGTGTCTGAACACTAAGAGCTCGTCTAGTAACCAAAAGTTCTCCAACTGTTGCGACTTCCTCAGCTTCCAAATCAAATCCTTGCTCGTCTTCTGAGCTCTCCTGAGGGATGATCTCTCCCCCTTCCTGTAACAAGAATAGCTTCCGGTTAGGACAATCTCTAGAAAAATGAACCATACCTTGGCATTTGAAGCAGCGAGTGTTGCTCAATTGTTGCTTCTTCGTGGCTGGTTACTCCCACTTCTTGGCTTGAATTCGGACTTCACTTCCTCCTTGACAACTACTGATGTTGGTTTGGTGTCATTGGAGTAATCATGCTTGCTGAAGTCCCTTGGTTTCGTTCCACCAGATGTGAAACTTGGGCGGGCACGACGTCTCTGGAGCTGAGACTTTATCAATTTGGCCTTGTGCACCATTTCCTGAACATCCTCGAAGCTATGTAGCTCCACCTGGTCTTGTATGTCCCTGTTAAGACCACCAAGAAAACGTGACATAATCATATCGTTACCCTCGTTCATATCAGCTCGGATGATGAGCACTTCAAGCTCTTGGTAGTAGTCTCGGACTGATTTGGTTCCTTGCACCAGCTTCCTGAGCTTGACAAGAACCTCTCTCTGGTAGTGAGTAGGTACAAATTTTCTCCTCATATGCATAACGAGCTGCTCCCAAGTGATAATTGGTCGAGCTCCACGCCTATCTCTGGCAGTATCTAGCTGTTCCCACCACAAAAGAGCATAGTCATTAAATTCAAAAACATCTATCTTAACCTTATTGGGGCCGTATGTGTCTTGAACTAAGAAGTTTGACTCCATCTTCCGCTCCCAATCAAGGTACACTTCAGGATCGTTGGTTCCAATGAAAGGCAGGAAACTTGATCTTGATATGTCTGAGCTGTTGTCGAGCTGGATCAAAGTCTCGGCCTCTTCCTCTTCTGAATGATCCACGGTTGTGATCTGAATAGCCTAACTCTTCCTCTTCATCTGAAGACTGAAGTACTTGAGCTTGTTGTCCCGCAAGCATGGTCTCTCTAGACCTTGGCAGTGGTGCTCTAGGTCTGGAAGCTCGCGGTTCTTCTCTGCGAGGACCTGGAGGAGATCTTTGACTGTTGAAAACGGTCTATCTGCCTCCTATCCGAACCTTGTCAACACCTCTATGGGATGTCTGATGCCTAGACACCTGATGTGTGTGCATTTTAGCGATTTTATCTTTCGGTTTTCATTCGCTTTGCAATAGTTTAAGAAGCATTTTAAAGTCCTATAGGTTGCATATTGCATACCATTGACCATTTCAGGTGAGAGGAAGACCACAGCGAAGAACTGAGCAAAAGGAGCAAAAACAAGATTTTCGGGATAGAAAAATGGCTAAGTCTGAAACCAGAGAAGTTACGGAGGGTCACCTACACCGGTCATGTGACTGGGGAAACTCACACCGGGTTGTGCACCGATGCACTTGACCGATGTATACCCACATAACTGAACCAGAAGACAAGCACCGGCCAGATGCAGAGGACTTGCCCTGACTGATGCAACTCACACCGGACAAGTGACTGATGTACTTGACCGGTGCACTTATTCCAGAACCAAAAAAAGACAAAGTCTTAATTTCCTTTTGGAATTGTAATTTGGCTAACTATAAAAGGGAGCAAAAAACTAAAACCCTAAGGAGGAGACTCTTAGGCTTTTCTTTGATGTTCTCATCTTAGTTTCTCCCTAGTTTTCTACTTTTCTTTTCATGCTTTTGTATTGAGATTTCTTGGTTAATCTATTGAGTTTCTTACTTTGATCTCATATCTCTATCTTTATCTTTATCTTCTCTACCAAATCATGTCTAGAAACTATCAAAGTGTTCTAGGCATGATGTGTGAGTATTCTTCATAGCTTATGGAGTATGGTAGATTAGGGTTGTTGGTTGATTGTTTTTGATGTTTAGGAATGAATAGAACAACGTCTTCTTCATAGTTATTGATCTTAATGCTTAGATTTGATTGATCACCTTATCTATGAATCTAGGGAATTTCACGCCCGAGAGGTGTTCGATGAAATTTACCACCAAATAATTATGTTGTNTACCACCAAATAATTATGTTGTTTATTGATCCTTTCCAAGAGA
>OVAU01000473.1:0-20368 GCA_900406315.1 Biscutella laevigata subsp. laevigata
TGATTTAGTGTGTAGTGTTCAGCTAAAATTGTGTTCAATTACAATTCACTGATTTTATGGTCAATGAATTGTATTCAGTTTAATATGATAACACACATAACACGATTCTTCTATTAAAGTGACTAAACTTCCAATTCTCCCTTCTTAGTATAACTATATCTGTAACCACAAAACATTAACCATAAATATATAATTTTAGTGACAACCATGATATCTCAGATATGTGGATGGTGTTTTGTGGTTACGATCTCACTATTTTTTAACTAAAATATTTTCGATATGCATCTTAAATTGTTGGGTTTAGTCAATTTACCATTATGAACCCAAAAACATTGCAAAAATACATTAACAATCCACATAACATCAATCAATTTACCATTATGAAAATTGTCTTAATAAAACAAAAATACATTTAATATGCTCACACACATAACAAAATTCTTCTAAAAAAATGGTTAGTACTAAAAAAGTACTCGAAGTATTAACTATGATAATAAATTCATATATTTTAGTTCATTGATTTGTGGTCATGTACCATAGAGTTATGATTCTGGTGCTATAGCAACACGACGAGTTTTTAGTGACAACCATGATATCTCAGATATGTGGATGGTGTTTTGTGGGTACGATCTCACTATTTTTCTACTAAAATATTTGCGATATGCATCTTAAATTGTTGGAAAAAAAAGATATTCAACTTTTTTAACTACACTTATCTTTAATTCTCAACCAAAAAAAAATTATGTCAAAAAGAAAATAAAATTAAGAGAGAGAGAAAAAGAAAAAAAAACAAGAATTTTATAAAATTGAGAAAAACATTCTTGTTATGAGATATGCGAGATGAAACTACTTTCACATTTCCCAAAAAAATGACTCATCCTTTTGTAACCAGATTAACTACATCCGTTGGATCTGTTCTCTTCACTTTAATCCAAAAGCTCTCAACACAAACGAAAATTGATATAATATATCAACTCAAGGGCAATAAAGACATTTTACCACAATTGCATTTTTTTTTTTTTGTTTGTTCAGCAAAAGTGATAGTTTTGTTATTTTCTAAAAAGTTACTAAATTCGTCATATTTTAGACAAATCTCCCTTTATTTTATTTTGATACCAGAACCAACCCATAATCTCCTACAGGCTACCACCATCTGTCTGTGTGCTCTTTGATCCTCTCTCCACAACCTAAAATCTCGGCATTCGCTCTCCATAGGATCGAGAAAGAGAGGATTTGTGATGACGATCGTAGCGACGCTTTTCGAATCAACGACGGGTAAATGCTATCCTCCGAGCTTCATCGCCGTCAATATCTGTCTAGCTTTAATCGATGGTGCACTCGCTTTCATCGCATTCCTTCAGGTTCTCTCTCTTTTTTTTTTTTTATTCATGAGTTTTTAAGTTTCTGTTGTGTTTTTCTTCTTCTGGAAATCCGATTTGATTTCGGAATGTTACATAATGTGAGAGCGCTTAGGTCTGTTCGGTAGGTTGAGCATTGTGCTCGTTTAAGATGCCACGTGATGTGAGATTATTGATATTTGGTGTTGAACTCAATGAATTTGGTTATTCAATGTGGTTGACCATTAATTTACGGGTCAACTCGAATATAGAATCAGAATCTGATTCACGGAATCTATTCCGATATCAGTTTAAGTTAGGATTCAAAGTTATATTCTTTTCAAAGGTAGCTTAAGATTTTTTCATGGTGCCTATACACTTTTAGACATTGAACTGATGAGTCTTATTCTCTTCCTTTTTTTGGTTTGGGTTTATAAGATTTATCTTGGCTCCCTACTGCTTTCAGTTAACTCGCTTTCACAGGCGCGATCAACGAGTTGGATGGACACGGCAAAAAGTAATTCTTCTCATGTTTCTCCTTCTTATCAATCCCAGTTTTGTCTCTGTGTTGTATGGATACAGATTGTTCTGGTTACTTGTCATGGTGTGTATCTAACACATTCATCAATGAAAATTGCAGGTACTGCATCTTATGATTGGTATCTCCAACGCAGGTAAAACCTCAAGGGATTCGTTATATAGGAACATGGATAATGAGGGAAAGTTACATTTTGTTTGAGCCTGGAGCAACTTTTAGTAAGATATCTACTCTATTGTTTGTAGGATCTGTTGTTTATTTTGTGTCTGCGATTATAGCTACTTGCACAAGGTGGCATCATTGGTCCAATGCATTCGGTTTTCTTCTCATGGGTAAGAGTTATATTCCATTAAGAAGATTTGTGTATGTTTTTTCTTGTTGTCTCCTTTAATTTAGTCCTTGAAGACGAATCATATTGTACTGGCAGCGTCTCCCAAAATTCTGCTTCTTGCAACTTTTCTCCTGCTTCTCTCTTTCTGGTAAGTATATTCCGAATTCTTTCTAGGTAGACTCTGATCGTGTTATGTAATGCTTTACAGATAAGACATTGACCCTTCTTAATGGTTATAGGGTAGATGTTTGCCATCAGGGAAATGGAGAGGAGGAGGATGATGATGAAGAAGAAAATAACATCCATCAAGTTTTGCTTGAAAAAACCAAAACCAAAGCAGGTTCTACGAGAGCAAGTGGTCGCAGAAAGTGTTGCTCTTTCCATGGGATTCATGTTGGCACCAGGCAGAAGTTTGTTGTTGCCGTATGTTTATACTTTTGGTTTTGTGCATTAGCCACTAGACAATCCATTCATGTGATCTTTACAAATGTTTATCTTTTCATCTAGGCGGTTGTTCTTGTGTTCGTCTTAATGATATCATTTGCAATCCTTATCTGGTTTGCTTCTGGAAAGAATCCTATCGATTCTTCAGTATTGGCTCAGGTATGTAGCATTCCTCCTTTTACCAAATGAATAAACTATCTTTACACATGGATATTTCCTCTCTCTATCGTAAAATGTTTAGCACTCGATAGATACCAAGTCTGGCTTTCTGATAAATTCACTTCTTTGTTTAGGTATATGTCGATATTTTCGCTGCAGTAGTCCTAATCACAGGAGGAGGAATTGGCTTCTATGGTGTGTGATTGCTTCAGTTTGTTTTCTGATTCTAGTTTTCAATTTTTTATTGTTGCATTTTGTGAATATGCTTTGTCAGTGACTAACAGACTTATTGCTTTCTTTGGCCGCAATGAGACCATTAGGCTTGATCAGAAGCATATATTCACAAACTTATTTCTGTTCGTTCTCATTCTTTAGGCTTGCGTCTGCTCTTTAGTCTAAGGAAGGTTCGGTCTGAACAAGTTTCTTCAGAGATACGAAAGGTAACTATGATTTTTATTGGCTCCGGTTGCACAGATCAGTCAAATTCGTACACTGACAGTATATTTTAACTCTTTATAGGTATCAGGCTTAGCAGGAGTCTCAGTTTTATGCTTTACTGTGAGCTCTTTAAGCGCTCTTCTCACATATATTCCAGTAAGTCATTATTACCAAGAGTATATCTGTAAACCGAAACCTATCATTTGCTGATATGCTTAAGGAAAACCAAAACGCTATGATCTCTCAGCTCTTCTATCATTGGAACCCAAGAAACTTACATGGCATTAAGGCGTTGGTTCTTCTGATCATATACTATTTCATAGGTGACGGAGAAACTAATTTCTTTCGTTTGCCATTTTTAAGACCTCGAGTGTAGTATTATTGATAAGAAGAAAGCTTTTTGTCAGGTTCCACAGTCCCATTGGCTTTCGTTTTATGGGTTTTACGGGATTTACCTCCTCCAAACATTGTGAATAGACAAGAAGCTAGAAGAATTACTTATGTCAACTATGAAACTGTTGAAAGGCAGCCTCCTCAGCATTGGACCTCCACAACTATTTCGAAAAATGTGGTACACAACTCTCTTGATAACATCAATTTAGGAATGTGCAAAGCATCAGATAAGCTATATGGTTAGTTAGGGAGGCCACTTAACATGTTTTTATGGACTTGGTGGTGCAGGTTTCAAAGGCAAGTCCAATATGATGACCCAAAGAAACATGATAACGATGGCCAGAAGCGAAAATCCGCCAATGTTCTTGTCTTGTTACCGGGAAAAAACCTCATGGTTCTAGGCAGAATATGGTGTGTTGCTGTTGGAGTGAATGAAAGTGGAAGCAATCTCGTTTTCTTCTCACTGCGTCTCCTTCCAAGACAAGGATTTGTTTATAAGATAGAATCATAGGTTGAACTAGAGAATGCTCTGTAAATACTCTCTTTTTAATTGCAGCTTCCTTAGTTTATAGGTGAGTCATGTGTTAGACTTGTGGAAATACTTATATGGGTTCTGTTCTAAAGAATATCTCTCGGTCTTTCCTGTTTGTTTGTGTGTGTAAGAGATCTCCAACAATGGGATGTTAAAATGAGTATCTAAGGAATAAAAAGTGAAATTTTATTAATATTTAATTGATTTTGAGTATTAAAAAAGAGAGTTTTCAGATACAGTTTCTCATACACTATTAAAATATTATTATTTTGACAAATAGATAACCTCTAGATACCTTCTTCATTCCACCACTGGAGGTGGTCTAAGACACTACAGCGAAAATTGCTTAGCATAGTATTATCATGAGCTAAACGGAAGCGTATTATACATGGGAATTACACTGCCGTTTTTGTTCGCAAGTCGAGATATTAAACCGTATAGTACAGAAATTTAAAGCTGATTCGTAAGTCGAGAACTAAACGGCAGCGTATTATACTTGGAAATCTAAACGCTGCTCTATGATTCGTAACTAAACGGTGTCGTATTATTTCCTTTTTGGCGATCATGTAAAACGACGGCGTATGGAAACATAAGTGTATATAAATAGCCGTTGTGACCTTTTATGTGGTCACAGTTACTGTTTTCGTCTTCTCCACTCTCACCTTCTTCGCTAAGCAAAAGAAAGCGAAAAAGCGAGGGAAAAAAATAGAAAGATCAAAAGACGAAGAAAAGCTAGAAAGCAGAATTTATATATATATAATTAAACAATCTCTCGAAGAAAACCCTTTTCCCTTTCTTTATCGATCTTTTTAATTTTGTATTTCCCTATAAAGTTGATACAAAAGGAGATCAATTATCAAACATGTTCTCGTACTACTTTGTTTTCAGTGAATTCTTTGATTTGACGAAGAATTTATTGGGTAGTTTCGATTCACGGCGGCTATGGAAGCTAGTTCGAGTGGAACGGCGGAGTTGCCGCGGTCTCTCTCACGAAGACATCCATCGCGTGCGACAACTATGATGATTGATAGACCAAACGAAGATGCTAGCGCCATGGATAGCGAGCTTGTTCCTTCCTCTCTTGCTTCTATTGCTCCGATTCTTCGTGTTGCTAATGAAATTGAGAAGGATAATCCTCGAGTTGCTTATCTATGTGGGTTTTTGTTTTACAGTAACAAAAACATATCTGCTACATAGACTGGAGTGAGGTTTTCTTACAGTTGATTAGTCTTGTGTTTTTGTTATTAAAGGTCGATTTCATGCTTTTGAGAAGGCTCATAGGATTGATGCTACATCGAGTGGACGAGGTGTTCGACAGTTTAAGACATATCTGCTACATAGACTCGAGAAGGTATACATACTTTCTTGGTGAAATGGTTTCTTTGAGAGGTAAAAAAGAAGATTTCCGATCTTCCTCTGTCATTCAAGAGCTGATGCGTCCTATTTGTTTTTAGGAAGAAGATGAAACCAAGCCTCAGTTAGCAAAAAGCGACCCTAGAGAAATTCAAGCTTATTACCAAAAGTTCTATGAGAAATATATTAAAGAAGGAGAAACATCAAGAAAACCGTGAGTTAGACCACTCTTTCCGAACTCCTGACAATGATATGATAAGCTGAGCTTATGTTTTCTTGTTAAAGGGAGGAGATGGCCAGGCTTTATCAAATTGCCTCTGTATTGTATGATGTACTAAAGACTGTTGTGCCCTCTCCAAAAGTGGATTATGAGGTTCGATTTATATGTTTAATTGATTAGATTTCTCTTGTGAAACATCGTTTTTCATATGCTTGTTTCCTTCTTCTCTTATTTTTAGACTCGTAGATATGCTGAAGAAGTTGAAAGGAAAAGGGATAGATATGAGCACTACAACATTCTTCCTTTATATGCTGTAGGGACTAAACCAGCAATTGTTGAACTTCCTGAGGTGCGTTTGATTGAACACTGCGTGACTTGCTGCGAAATTATTATGGTAGAGAAAATGTTTACACTCTTCGTTTTTTTGTAATGTGTTGTGAAAACAAAATAGGTTAAGGCTGCATTCAGTGCCGTTCGTAATATACGCAATCTTCCTAGACGAAGAATAAACTTGCCATCTAATGCCCCTGATGAGATGCGCAAGGCTAGAACTAGGCGTTTCAATGACATACTTGAATGGCTTGCTTCTGAATTCGGATTTCAGGTAATCTGCTACTTAACTGTCTCTATGCACTTTTCTTTACCTTATTTCTTATGCAAAGCGTTGGATATTCATTGTTGTTTCACTTCATATGGTGATTGAAGAGAGGGAACGTGGCTAATCAGAGGGAGCACATAATACTGCTTCTTGCCAATGCTGATATTCGAAACAGAGATTGTGAAGAATATGATGAGGTAAGCATTTTTGCAAGGGGTGCTTTCTATTTGTCACTTAAACATCTTCCTGCTACACCTTATCGATTAGTAATGCCTGTAAGTTTCTTGCAGTTGAATCCTCGCACAGTCATCGAGTTGATGGACAAAACTTTTAAAAATTATTTGTCATGGTGTAAGTATTTGCACTGTGAGTCTAATCTCAGGTATGTCATATTCACCTATGAGTTGTATTTTATGTTCTGTCTTTGGATTGCATATCTAATGTTTGATACTTCAACTTTGTTCCAAAAAGGTTTCCGACAGAATCAGATTGTGATGAACAGCAGTTGCAGCTTATCTATATTTCCCTGTACCTCTTAATATGGGGTGAAGCCTCAAACGTTAGATTTATGCCTGAATGCATCTGCTATATTTTCCATAAAGTAAGTTTCCTCAGATGTAGAAATAGATGTGTATATTGTCCATTGCTTTCTTCAGGTTCTGGATGGTTTGAAATGCCTCTTCTTGTCTGATCTTCGTTTGTTATTGTTCTTAAGATGGCAAATGACGTCTATGGAATTCTGTTTAGCAATGTTGAAGCGGTAAGTGGTGAGACATATGAAACGGAAGAAGTTATAGATGAAGAATCTTTTCTGAGAAATGTTATAACTCCGATCTATCAAGTCATACGCAAGGTAAGTATATCAAGGGCCACTCATGTTTGTATATGCTTATTAGGTTTGACTGAAAAGGATTGTACTTATCTTGAAGGAAGCAAGAAGGAACAACGGGGGCACAGCAAGCCATTCGCAATGGAGAAATTACGATGATTTGAATGAATACTTTTGGTGACTTTCTTACCATTACTTACACATACCTACTTGATCTAGCTTCTGATTGCAGACAATCCTTTATTTATTTGAAGGTCTAGGAAATGCTTCAAGATAGGATGGCCTCTGGACCCTAGTGCTGACTTTTTCCATAGCTCTGACGAGATAACCCCACAGAACGAGGTTTATTTCATTTCCTTCTTAAGAACTGTAACTTTGGCTTACTTCGGTAGTGTACGATAATCTGAGGCTAATCGTCTACATATGAATTCCACATTTTACCTTTTCGAGGTGTTCTTTAAGTTTAAGGAAGCTCATATCGAGTTCTTTCCGGAGAAAACAAGCTCAAAATATGATACAGCAGCAATCATTTTGATTTCTCTGTGAGACTTACATTTTGTGATACTACAGAAACATGATCGTGTAGGTCTAATGTATTGCAGAGGCTGAATCAAGTCAAATACGGGAAGAGCAAACCTAAAACCAACTTTGTTGAAGTCCGCACTTTCTGGAATCTCTTCAGAGATTTTGATAGAATGTGGATATTCTTTGTCATGGCTTTTCAGGTAAACCTAGTGTTGTAAAAGAGTTGATTGGTCAAGTAATGAGATTAATCCTTTTATCTTTTGTAGGCTATGGTAATAGTTGGATGGAATGGTTCTGGATCCGTAGCTGATATTTTTGACAAGAATGTATTCAAAACGGTCTTGACTATTTTTATTACTTCAGCGTATCTGACTCTTTTACAAGGTTGTGATTTTCTTTGTCTATTTCTTGTTTACTAAGTGAAGAGTTTTTGCTTATCTGATGTTCTAATGACGTTTCTTGTCTTCAAATTTCTTTATATAGCTGCATTGGATATTATCCTTAATTTCAACGCTTGGAAGAGTTTCAAGTTTTCCCAGATATTGCGGTACCTTCTGAAATTCGCAGTAGCAGCTATGTGGGCAGTGTTGCTTCCAATTGCTTACTCAAAATCTGTCCAACACCCAACTGGAGTTGTAAAGTTCTTCAGCACTTGGACTGGAGATTGGAAGGACCAGTCTTTTTATACATACGCTGTTTCGTTTTACGTGTTACCAAACTTACTGGCTTCTCTGTTGTTCCTCGTTCCACCATTCCGGAGAATCATGGAGTGTTCGGACATGCGAGTTATCAAGATTATAATGTGGTGGGCTCAGGCAAGTTATTAATATGTTCTTGTGGTCATTTAAGTATGCAGTGGTAATATTCACCTTTTTCTTTATGCTTTTCCTTCTTGTAGCCAAAACTATATGTCGGAAGAGGTATGCATGAGGACATGTTGTCTCTCTTCAAGTGAGTGATCACCACTTTTCCTCTCACCATCACCTAACTTGATAAAGATAACATTTTTTTCATTCCTATGCGAGTCTTTTCACATATAACACAACTTCATACTGGTCAGATATACCTCCTTCTGGATTATGCTACTGATCAGCAAGCTTGCTTTCAACTATTATGTGGAGGTCTGTGTTTCTGCCTTTATCTTGCTTCAACTTACTCTAGCTTACAGTGACATCAATGTAAGCGTTGATGACTATTATTCCATCTTACAAGCAGATAAAACCCCTTATAACGCCAACAAAGATGATCATGAATTTGCACATTAATACCTACCAGTGGCATGAGTTTTTTCCACATGGTAACTTTTCAGGTTACCCTTCTTTCTTGTAATTACATTTCAGTGTTTACCTTTACTAATGCATGATTTTTATATAGCAAATAACAATATTGGAGTAGTTATTGCTGTATGGGCTCCAATTGTACTGGTAAGTAGAGATTAAAGGAGCTACCAACAAATGCTGTTAAGATATGGCTTACATAATTGCGTGTGTTATATTTTGAGTAGGTTTACTTGATGGATACTCAAATATGGTACGCCATTTTTTCGACTCTGTTTGGAGGCATACATGGAGCCTTCAGTCATTTGGGAGAAGTAAGTGAAAGAATAAACACTGTGCAACGCAGTAGATGTTATCACCCTTAATTGTTACCTCTTGACACGTTCTGGTTTTCATAGATACGGACTCTTGGAATGTTGAGGTCTAGATTTGAGTCCATACCAATTGCCTTCAGCCGCACACTCATGCCATCAGAAGATGCAAGAAGAAAACATGCGGTACCCACAACATATCTTAAATATTCGCAGATGGAATATATCACACCTTTATCTCCCACTCGTCTGACATTGAACGATTTTTTTATGTGAATATAGGATGACTATGTGGACCAGAAAAACATTACAAATTTCTCCCAGGTTTGGAACGAGTTTATTATCTCTATGAGAAGCGAGGATAAAATCAGTGACAGGTTCGCTGGGATTCTCTTCTTTTAGACAACACTCCTTGTCTTTGTTGCCATGTTCAGTACAGCAAGCATATATGTATATATGTCATGTAACGTTTCCTATAATTGTGGTGTAACTCAGAGATAGAGATTTGCTGCTTGTGCCATCTTCTTCGGGTGATGTCTCTGTCATCCAGTGGCCACCGTTCTTGCTTGCTAGTAAGGTGTGAGTTCTGTCTATTGCTCAAAATGCCCGAGTTCTCAACTCTAGTTAAATAAACTTTTGAACAATGTAGATTCCCATTGCTGTGGACATGGCAAAAGATTTTAGGGGAAAAGAGGATGCTGAGCTATTTAGAAAGATCAAAAGTGATAGCTACATGTATTTTGCTGTTATTGAGAGTTATGAGACATTGAAGAAAATAATTTCCGCTTTACTTGAAGATGAAGCTGATAGAAGGTACATATACCAGCTTCATGCAATGGAGAAATTTCCGTATCACATTATGTATCACATTTCTTCTATCCTTCTCTGGATCAGGGTCATGAATCAGGTGTTTTTAGAAGTGGACATGAGCATACAGCAACAGAGATTTTTATATGAATTCAGGATGAGTGGATTACCGCTCCTTTGCAATAAGCTGGAGAAGTTTCTTAATATATTGGTAATATAAAAAACATGTAGTCCACTCGTTCACTACATAAGTCCTTTCTTACACATGAAATAATGCTTGAAATTTTTTCTTGTATGCTTATGTTCAAAGTTAAGTGACTATGAAGACCAAGGTACATACAAGTCTCAGTTGATTAATGTCTTTCAAGATGTTATTGAAATAATCACACAAGATCTCTTGGTCAATGGGCATGAGTAAGTATATAGCAAGTCCCTTCAGTAGGACCTATGTATAACATTGAAAGTAACTTACTACGTCCTCTCATTTATTTCTTGTTGTAGAATTCTTGAAAAGGCTCGGGTTCATTCTCCCGACATCAAAAATGAGAAAAAGGAACAGAGGTTTGAGAAAATTAACATTCACGTTATACAAGACAAATGCTGGCGAGAGAAGGTAGTTTTCCATGAGTAAAAACTAAATACTCTCTTCAAGCGAAGAAAACTCTGAATCCTCTTTAACTTTTTTTGTAGGTGGTTCGGCTTCATTTGCTCTTGTCAGTCAAAGAATCTGCAATAAATGTTCCTCAAAACTTGGACGCTCGCCGTCGTATCACATTCTTTGCCAATTCTCTGTTTATGAATATGCCTAACGCTCCAAGAATACGAGATATGCTCTCATTCAGGTGAATATGCTCTCATTCGTTTACATAGATTCTATTGGCTGTTTAAGTTCTGAATTATACTCATCGTTTTTTCTGTGAGTCCAGTGTTTTAACTCCTTATTACAAAGAAGATGTTCTATATTCAGAGGAGGAGCTTAACAAGGAGAATGAAGATGGGATCTCAATACTGTTTTACCTACAAAAGATTTATCCTGGTACATTCAAGATTCTTGAAAAAACCAGCAATTTTATTTTATACATTTTCAAGTTTACTGAGTTGATCTTCCGTGAACCAGACGAGTGGACAAATTTCTTGGATCGGGTAAAAGATCCTAAGCTTCTTGAGAAAGACAAGTCAGAGTTCCTTCGAGAATGGGTATCGTACAGAGGTCAGACGCTTGCTAGAACAGGTGCATATGCTTGAAACACAAATCAAACTGTTTTCTTAAGTATTACCTTGTCTACATGCGTATTAATCTGTCTCTTTGATTACCATCCGCCAGTTAGGGGTATGATGTACTATAGGCAGGCTCTGGAGCTTCAATGCTACCAAGAAGTTGCAGGGGAAAAGGGTGTGGTGCTTTCTGAATACACCAATCAAAACTTTTGGAACCAAAACATGAGATTCTTAATTGACTATTTTGCTACTTCTTGCAGCCAAGTTCAGTGTCTATCAGGCTATGGCATCCAACGATGATAATCAGAAGGCTTTCCTGGAACGTGCCAAAGCACTTGCAGATCTGAAGTTCACTTATGTTGTATCCTGTCAAGTGTACGGAAATCAGAAAAAGTCCGGTGATATCCACAACCGGAGTTGCTACACCAATATTCTGCAGCTCATGCTGAAGTATGATCAATTTGGATAACATTTTCGATTGAAATTTATCTTGATCTGCTTTGCACTAACCGTGTCAATTCTCTAGATATCCATCATTACGAGTCGCTTATGTAGATGAGAGGGAAGAGACAGCAGATGCAAAATCTCCTAAGGTCTTTTATTCTGTACTTCTCAAAGGAGGCAACAAATTTGACGAGGTAAAAATATTTCCCCAGCAATATGTATCGTAAACTATGTTTAAACTTATGCTCTTTGTTTATGTTCTTAACATGATTTGTCTTCTGTCATTAGGAAATCTACCGCATCAAGCTTCCTGGTCCTCCAGCTGAGATTGGTGAAGGAAAGCCTGAAAATCAAAATCATGCTATAATATTTACACGTGGAGAAGCGCTACAAACTATAGATATGAATCAAGTATGTATTCCTCTTCATTCTCATAACAATAGATCGAGTCTTGCGTCCTCATGGTTAGTCTCTGTGGCAGGACAATTACTTTGAAGAAGCTTTCAAACTAAGAAATGTATTGGAGGAATTCAATAAGGAGCGTGTTGGTAGACGCAAGCCAACTATTTTGGGACTCCGAGAACATATATTTACTGGAAGGTACACCCACCAAGTCTGATTCACTCATACTTTGCTTTCTACTCAAGAAATGAAACTGACAAGCAACTCCCATTCTTGGTATAGTGTTTCGTCACTGGCTTGGTTCATGTCCAATCAAGAGAGTAGTTTTGTGACAATTGGTCAAAGAATTTTGGCAAATCCTCTGAGGTATTCTCTTCACGGGTTTAACTTTTCTATTACTACTCTTGTAAAATCTCGTTGATCAATGACTCTGGCTTTTTGCCCCACAATCCTTTTTCACTTAGTGTAATCAAAACCAAATGAATCAAGACCCTTAATAATGTAAAGTGTCCTCCTTGATTTACTTGTTTAAACTCATTTCTTTTTATCCGTGCAGAGTACGTTTCCACTATGGCCATCCTGACATATTTGACAGAATCTTTCACATAACAAGGGGTGGTGTGAGCAAGGCTTCGAAAGTAATAAATTTGAGTGAGGATATTTTCGGAGGTAATGACATGTTTGTTCTCTTTATGTTAATGTCATTCAGCAAAAGAGGATTGATAGTATGGTTCCAAGCAAAACTAAAAGCAGCTCTTGATTCGTTTTTCAATGTATATATATAGGCTTCAATTCAACTCTCCGCGGAGGATATGTTACACATCACGAGTATATCCAAGTTGGTAAAGGAAGAGATGTGGGTTTGAACCCTATCTCAATATTTGAAGCAAAAGTAGCAAATGGAAATGGGGAGCAAACGTTAAGTCGTGATGTTTACCGTTTAGGCCACCGGTTTGACTTTTACAGGATGCTTTCCTTCTATTTTACCACCATTGGGTTCTATTTTAGTAGCATGGTATGTTAAAATCTTCATATTTCAAGTTTGCTTAAAGAAAGTTTAAAAGAATTCGTGTTATGACTTGTGCTTCTTTTTGTTTTTTTTAGCTCACGGTGCTTACTGTATACGCATTCTTGTATGGACGTATGTACATGGTTTTGAGTGGATTGGAGAAAGAGATCCTTAGGCTCGCAAGCCCGAATCAGCTTGAGGCTCTTGAGCAAGCTCTGGCTTCACAGTCAATATTTCAGCTAGGTTTCTTGATGGTGTTGCCTATGGTTATGGAAATTGGTTTGGAAAAAGGGTTTCGCTCTGCTATCGTCGATTTTTTCATCATGCAGCTGCAGCTAGCCTCAGTTTTCTTCACGTTCCAGTTAGGTACAAAGTCACACTATTACGGGAGAACAATTTTGCACGGCGGTTCCAAATATAGACCAACGGGACGTGGTTTTGTTGTTTTCCATGCAAAGTTTGCTGAAAACTACAGGTTATACTCAAGAAGTCACTTTGTGAAAGGACTAGAGCTTCTTTTATTGCTGGTCGTTTATCAAGTCTATGGACATTCCTACCGGAGTTCAAAACTTTATCTGTATATAACTGTCTCCATGTGGTTTATGGTTGGCTCTTGGTTGTTTGCACCATTCATATTCAATCCTTCAGGTTTTGAGTGGCAAAAGACTGTCGATGACTGGACTGATTGGAAACGATGGCTTAATGATCGTGGTGGTATTGGTATTCCAGTTGATAAAAGCTGGGAATCTTGGTGGAATGTAGAGCAAGAACATCTCAAACATACGAATCTAAGAGGCAGGATTTTGGAAATCACACTTGCTCTTCGCTTCTTCATTTATCAGTATGGAATCGTTTACCAGCTCAATATCTCTCAGCACAGCAAAAGCTTCTTGGTAAACAAAAACAGACATAAGTTTCTTCCTATTTGGTCTATGATCCTATAGCTTCAATCTCTGTTTTACTTCCTCTTTATAGGTTTATGGACTCTCTTGGTTGGTTTTGCTCACATCATTACTTGTTCTAAAGGTTTCACAAATCCTTCTTCATTATTCTGCTTATTTGCTTATGCTCAAACTCACTTTTCTTTGATCCTTCAGATGGTATCTATGGGAAGAAGAAGATTTGGAACAGATTTTCAACTAATGTTCAGGATTCTTAAAGCACTTCTCTTCCTCGGCTTCTTATCAGTCATGACTGTGTTATTTGTTGTATGTCAACTTACACTCACTGATCTCTCTGCTTCCATTCTTGCTTTTCTTCCAACTGGTTGGGCGATTCTTCTGGTAAGATCTTCACCGATCTCCCTGCTTCCATACTAGTGTCATATTAGTAGAACAAGTAGGACTGGATTGGTTCGGTTTTTTGGGATTATTTTTTTTTGTTCGGTTATCGGGTAAGAGAAAATTTACCGATTTTTTAGTTCAATCACATAGTTTCGGGGCCGTTCGGGTAACTAAGTTAATTTCGGTTTATTCAAGTATTTTTGGTTAATTTTGGTACTTTGGTTTATCTTCAAAATTGTTTAATTTTGGTTTAATTTCATTTAAAAAAAAAACAAAATTCAGTTACCCGACTGGTTCAACGAACCAAACACATTGCAATTTTGCTTATGATTGGTTATTGATTCAAAAGCCAAATTGAACCGAAAACCGAAAGTTATGGATCAGTTCGGGTAACTAAAATAATTTTGGTATATTCGGTTCAAGTATTTTCGGTTAATTCAGACATTTTGGTTTATTTTGGAAACTTTGCTTCAGTTTCAATTTAACTTTTTAAAAAAAAAGAAAATTCGGTGTAACGATCGGTTCAGCGAACTGAACCAATAACCGAATACCTTTCAATTTAACTTTTGAGCGGTTATTGATTCAAAACCAAAACTAAACCGAGAACCGAAAATTCTAGTTTCGCTCGCTTCAGTCCAATTTCGCAGGCCTAAGAACAAGTATTGTTTTTCATTTCTGATCAGATTGGGCAAGTACTAAGGTCACCGATCAAAGCTTTAGGGATATGGGACTCAGTGAAGGAGCTAGGAAGAGCTTATGAGAAGATAATGGGACTTGTCATCTTCGCACCCATCGCTGTTCTGTCTTGGTTCCCTATCGTCTCCGAGTTCCAAGCTCGTCTTCTTTTCAATCAAGCTTTTAGCAGAGGTCTTCAGATCTCTATGATCCTCGCTGGTCGGAAAGACAAAGCAGCTTCTTCCTACAAGTAACCTAAAACTGATTCCTTGTGTCTCACGAAACTTACCTTCTTCTTTAAAACGATGTCGTTTTATAATTAGTTCAATAGCTCTGATAGGGTCTAAATTATACATAGTTGTACACCTCACTATCTCATCATCACTCATGTGTTGTACTTATCATAATGATTTTGACATATGGTCTTTAATAATAGTGATATTGATTTCTCATTGTTTTCGATTAATACAATAATAATTACAATGAAAAGTAATGAAAATATATTAAATCGACCCTTAATTCTTGTAAGCACATCATGAAAACTTGATCATTCCTTTTGACTTGTTTTTTTTTTGGATGATTATAATATTAATATGACTTCTAGTAATTGCTAGATACACCAATTAAATGAATATATGATGATACTTCAATTTCTTCATTCTTTAGCTTTTTCCTAGCATTGCATCTGCATGTGACAAAATATTGTATAATAATATTAATAATGTGATACATAACCGGAAAAACTGGTGGATACATAGCAAATCAATTATATAAAAACAAAGAAAAATAAAAAAAGCATAAATAGACTTTCTCTTACGAATAAAGTTTATGAGGAGCGCCTCTAACAGTAATATAAGAGACGAAAAAGTAATATTATTTTAACTTTTATATTAATATTAGAATTTAATTTAATTTTATTTAAATTAATACATTTGCATAATTTAAGATTATAATAATAGAATTATAATTTTTTCAAGTTTTAGAATATTTTAAATACAGTCAATTAGTTTTAGTTTTTTTTTTATTTAGGTAAAGTTAATAAAATAGAATCAACACATTAAAAAAAAATATTTTGAAATTGACTTTCTTTTGAAAATATTTATCTCCATTTCATACATGTCCCATATGTTAAATAGGATTAAGCATAAAATATTTTTTTCATTCCTAAAATTTCATCTAATAATTAAAAAATCATATTTCGAATTTCCGTTTATCCACTCTTTTATTGTGCTCCGAAAATAACAAATTTTTTTATAAATTATATGATACAACATGATATTTTCATCTATATCTCAAATCGTTTTTATCTTAAATTTTATATAAATATTCTCATTCTGAGTAATCCATATAACAAAAAACCGTTTTTATTCATTTTTTAACATTTTAGAGTCTTAAAAAGATCAATCTTAAATCAAGAAAAACATTTTATTTTAAAATAATAAGACATTAATTTCAAAACAATATAATTTTCAATTTCAAGTTAAACAAAAAGTCTTTGAATAAGAAGAAGATAAACGGACCTAAAATTCCTAAGCTTTTATACTTTACCTTGTTCTATCCACTTCTTTTTTTTTTTTTCTCCACCAATTTTTAATTTATTTTCTTACCTTTAAACAATATTTTTCAATCCAAAAATAATTTTTATAATATAATTTTGGTCATCCAGCTATAAATGTCACAGTTGTCAAAGATCACCTTCTTTGCTTTACCTTCACTACTCTCTCTCTCTTTTCTTTCTCTCTCCTCCTCTCTCTTTCTTTGTTTTGTGTTCTTCAATTACAAATCAAAGCTTTTCTTTTCCAGCTTTAGAAGAGACTCACCAACAATCTCACCCAACTTTTTTCCCTCCTTTAACCCCAAACTATCTCCTAATCTACAAACTCTTTCTCTCTCACTCTCTCTTTTAATCCTTACATACATTTTATCTATCTATAAACTCTCCATTAGCTGACTAAAGTTTCTAGCTTTCTTCTGATTCCTTTTTGGAATTAACCTAAATTCTTGGTGGGTTCAAAAAGCTTTATGCTTGAGAGAAACTTCAATTGCAATTCATCATTTAGCATATATCTATGCTAAATTTCACTTTCTCTTGGGTTTGCTTTGAAATCAAAGAAAAGCGGGGTCTTTTTATGCGGTTCCTTCTGTTTTAGTTGAAGGGCAAGAGCTTAATCGCCACATTCTAGGTGAAATTCATGGACCATTCAAAAATATGCTTTCTTTATTCTGAATTGTTATCTCGGTAGGTTCTTTTGTATAATGTCTCTTGCTTCAATCGTAAGTGATTCTTTTCCAATGGTTTGAGAGGTTGGGTTTGCTTTTTTTTTTCTTTCTCAGTTTGACAAATGTTGGAAGCTTAATGCTCATAACTTGTTTGTTGATATGCGTGTGTCAGCATTTCTGCTCGAAGTTGTTATGCAGACTTCTTAGTCGGTTACTTTACTTATCTGATAATCTTAGATTCTTCCAGTTGTCCAAGATCTCAGTCTTTCAGATTACGTTTTGGTAAGGAAAGAGAATACTCTTTCTTTCCTGGTAAGATTGGTGATAGTCAGATATCTCTACTCTTGTTAGGTTCTGAAATGCTACGTTTTCGTGTTTTCTAGTTGGGAATGGTGAAGCTTTGAGCAAAGGGAAGAGAAGTTGTCACCGGATACAGGACCAAAGATGTCATCTGGGAGTTCATTGAGTGCTGAAATGTCAAAGAAGATCTCTTTTCTAGGCTTGAAGGGTATGAAGCTATGGGTATTGATTTGTTTGGTAGTTGGCACAGTTTTAGTTTTGGTTCTCTGCATCTTATCTCTATGGATTGCATTCCGCCGAAAATCCAAGAGATCATCTCAGAAGTTATTACCCTTCAGTCAAATACCACGTGTGGCGAAAGATATCAAGGTTGATGATAGGGTTGGCTTACAAAATCACAATGAAAATTTATGTGTCGCAATGGCTGATAAATCGAGTGACAGAAACTCAGGGAAGATGATGTCTTATTTGGGAAGAACGAAGTCTAGTGATAATGATAGTATAAGTCAATGTAGCTCTGTGCATCATTATGAAAGAGCTTATAGTTCTCACTCTGGTGAAGAAGGAAGCTTTGGAACCACTTGGAGACAATCTTCCCTATCGCAGGGTGGACTTGTAACAGCATCTCCTTTGGTTGGCTTGCCAGAAATATCCCATCTTGGTTGGGGACACTGGTTTACTCTTAGGGATCTTCAGCTTGCCACCAATCGTTTTGCTGCAGAAAATGTAATCGGTGAGGGTGGTTATGGAGTAGTTTATAAGGGTACGCTCATCAACGGTAACGATGTTGCTGTAAAGAAGCTTCTGAACAATCTGTAAGTTTTATCAAATATCTGTTAGTCCTGTGATTTTGTTTTTTTCTCTTAACTCGCTTAATAATCCTATCACAATTTCGCTCTAGGGGACAAGCGGAGAAGGAATTCCGGGTTGAAGTTGAGGCTATTGGTCACGTACGGCACAAGAATCTTGTAAGGCTTCTAGGATATTGCATAGAGGGTGTTCATAGGTGAGTCTTCTTATCAGTCTCAGTATGGTACTAACTTAGTCTCATTAGTAATCTCTTATTGTACCATCAAAAGAATATTTAACTACAGTTACTCCTATGAATAGGAACTAGTTCCAAGAATCAAATTCGGTTTGGATTTATTGCAGGATGCTTGTTTATGAGTATGTGAATAGTGGTAACTTAGAACAATGGTTACATGGAGACCTGGGGAAACATAGCACTCTCACTTGGGAGGCACGCATGAAAATCCTTATTGGTACTGCGCAAGCGTAAGTTGTTTAGTACCGTCTAATTTTGCTTGAAACATTAGATATAGACTTAAAGTGGATAATAACATGGTCTGCATTACAATTCACAGGCTTGCTTATTTGCATGAAGCTATTGAACCAAAAGTAGTCCACAGAGACATAAAAGCAAGCAATATCTTGATTGATGATGATTTCAATGCAAAGCTTTCAGATTTTGGGTTAGCCAAGCTCTTAGACTCTGGTGAGAGTCATATCACGACTAGAGTCATGGGCACCTTTGGGTAAGTTTAAGTTCTGTACCTTCTTTACTGATGATGACGATGATGATAATGGTCATGTGTATGTGCATCAGGTATGTAGCACCTGAATATGCCAATACAGGTCTATTGAATGAGAAGAGCGACATCTATAGCTTTGGGGTCTTGCTTCTGGAAGCTATAACTGGAAGAGATCCAGTGGACTATGAACGTCCAGCTAATGAGGTAGCCTAAATATGTCTCTGCTTTGTCAATGTATCCAAGAGTTATGAGTATGTTGAGACATGGGTTCTTGGTGACAGGTGAATCTGGTTGAATGGCTAAAGATGATGGTTGGAACGAGAAGAGCTGAAGAAGTAGTTGATCCAAGGATTGAACCCAAACCAGCTACACGTGCTTTGAAACGTGCACTTCTTGTTGCCCTGAAATGTTTAGATCCTGAATCAGAGAAACGACCCAAGATGAGTCAGGTTGTGCGGATGCTTGAATCCGATGACCACACTTTTCGTGAGGTATAGACTAGTGATGATCCAAATCCACATCAATCTGTATCAACAAACTCTTCAAAATGTTAAAAAGGAGTGTCTCCTTTTTGCAGGAACGAAGGAATAGAAGAAGCAGAACAAAGAGTATGGAGATTGTCGAGACCATAGATGGATCAGCTGATACAAGCACACGGCCTGATCACTCAGAGGACCACACTACAAAGCCTGAATAGGAAACATGTTGCAAATCCTGTGAAACTCAAGCTAAGTAACTGCAGTGTCCAAATCCTCTGGTACCAATCTCATATTACTTCAGATCAAAAGAGCTTTTTCAGCTGTTTCTAACATCTGCTCAACAACTAGTGATGTAATCTTCTTTAGGAGCCAAGGATTTGATGGTTGAAATCTCAAGTCTTGTCTTTTTAAGATATCGAACATTAGCATGAGCAGATTTGTTGCAAGTGTTGAGTTTATTTGTCATCTTCTGTTATATTTATCAACATGTATATAGTATCATTTTCCATCTCTGTTAAAGAAGACACTTATCAATTTAGGCTAGTGATTCCGGTTTGGCTTGATTCGGTTCTGTTAGTTTGATTGTCGGTTATCAAGTAATTGAAAAATATGCTTAATCGAACCAATTAGATTAATGTCATTTGTTGACTAACCAATTTAAATAATTTAAATTCTGTTAAAGAAAAGACGTAAATAAATATGAGAATTTACCTT
>OVAU01000474.1:0-20358 GCA_900406315.1 Biscutella laevigata subsp. laevigata
ATTTTTATATAAAAATATAAAAATTTGTATTTATCTTTTCTGAATGTTTATATTTATCTTCATGAAATTATATTTATATAAATTTTTTTATAAAAACGAAAATTTATCTCACTTCTTTCAATAAAGATTTTTTATTAAGAATATAATGTTTGGCAACACGAATAATCATAATCAGTTAAAAAGGAATTAAATATAAGTGTGTTTGGCAATAGGTTTANCTTTTATTATATAAGAGGATGTTGTAAATACGAATGAAAATAAACTATCCACACATGTCCATAAATCAATTATAATAAAAATATAAAAAATAAAGAGAATAATATTAAATAGTATCTTAGTAACTTATTTTTTTTTTAAGATTTTCTGAAATTAATATAAAAAAGTCTTGATCAGGCCCAATTACATTGCCCAAAAACAGACCCAAGATATGATATTACAAAGGTAAAGCCCAAAACAAACCTAACTTTAGGAATAACAAATTAAGCCGCCGTCGCCACATTTTCCGGCGAAAGAACCACCATCGCCACCAGCAGGAACAACAACGAAGCCTCGATTCCGGGAGTTGACAATGAATGAGGCTAGGTCCTCTGACTCCCTTTCCCTAGCGCCGCACCGGAGACCTAACAAGCGAAGAACCACCACCGTCGAAGGAGAAGCCGCTGTCACAAATCCGCGAACGGGACCCAACCGGACAGATCTGGGAAGAGGCGAAGCCAAGGAAGGGGGAGAGACTCACAACTGCCGCTTAGCCGTAAGTAGAGTCACCGCAAGAAACCCCCTCAAGCGACGAAGAAAGAGGATGGGAAACCTCCGACAAGGAACTAAACCAGAGAACAAGGAGGAGGGGAAGCTCACCGGAGGTCGACGCGGGGATCTCGGGGAGATTGAGGAGCCGCCAACCACTGGGAGAGATCGGAGCAGTGTGCTTCGTCGCCGGAGAGAAGGTTTGCTTAGGGACTCTCCACCACCAACAAAGCTGAATTGGGAGCCGAAGAGGGTGAAGGGTAGAGAACGCGGTGTATGGACATTGTAGACCAGTCGACGACGGTGCTCTTTACTCCGCCGTTCTTCACTTTCCGCTGGAGATCTTACAAGCAGTCGCCGGAAAACACCCTTGAAGAGAGAGAGTTTAAGAGTTAAGATAGTAACTTATATAATAGAGCTCTTTTGCAAGAAAAACCTCGTCGTAACACAAGAGATTTGATATCATATTCATTGCCTCATGGATTCCAAATAAGATATACAACCACACGAGCTAATTAAATCTCTTGAACAATTAACAAATATAATAAACTCTAAATAACTACTTGAGGAAATTGGATATTTCAAAGGTTTGGGTCGTTTTTAAAAATAATTTTGGTTAATGAAAATGGATACCAAGAGTTGTAAAAGTTAGCAGGTCGAGTTTTCGGTTGATCCGATAAATCAAAAACATACATAAAATAATATATTAAAATTTTGAAAATATTTGATTGAAATCAGTTTTTAGTTAGTACGACTTGATTATAATTTTAAAAAATTCATACGATTTTTCAGCTTGGTCCGAATCGGTTATGATTCGATGAGTAATTATATAAGGATTTAGTTGTATTTTATTAGATCCAGTTTTGGTTAGAAAAAATAGGTAACCATTTGATTCGAAGAATTGGTGGTTGGTTTGCTACTTTATATAATTAAATACAATTTCTTATAAGAAATCTCTAGTTAAAAATTGTTTTAATTTTTCTTAAATTCAAAATTTTATGCATATAAAAGTCAATTTTTTTTTGTCGTTCTTGGTCTTAGTCTTATAAATTTCAAGATACTCTCTACTCTCTACAGTCTAAATAAAACGTGGTAATATTTGCCAAAAGAACATTTAAATTTTAGAAGAAGTACATACAAAAAGCTTCTTCTTTTAGAAATCTAATAATATAATTCAGGGAAAAAAAGACAAAATTCGTCGCCTGAGAGATTCGAACTCTCGCGGGGAAACCCCATGTACTTAGCAGGCACACGCCTTAACCACTCGGCCAAAGCGACTTTTTGATAGCAATCTAAAACTTAATATTTATCTTCTTTATACATATGTCATGGAATCGGACAAATATACTGACTGAAAACAAAACTTCCTACATACAGTATTTTTCTTTTTTTGTCTTCTTCTATATATTTAAATTTTATTGCCTTACATATGATTTCTAAATTTATTATTTATATGGCTTATGTATATAGTTGGCATATATTTATGTTTCAACAGTTTCGCGTAGAACAAGTCTCCAAGTCCGCGTAATGACATTAAACAATTAACTACAAAGATTTTTTCTTCCAAATTTTATGTTATTTCACCTAATTAAAAAAACAAATATAGCTCTTCGACTAAAAGAAAAACACATACAGCTACTTTGGCACAAATATCTTATGAAACTAAACGCTCTATACTTAAATATGAATTTCTTTTATACTACATAGATTTAATCATTTAAAATAAGTTTTGACTTATAAATCGATTGAAACTTACTAGTAAAAAAATTGATATAGCCACGCCAATTTTTGTGGGTATAAGACCAATTTTCGTGGCTATAGGGAATTTAGCCACGGATTTGCCACGAAAATCATTTCGTGGGTATAGCTTCGTAGCTAAGCCAAATTCGTGGGGGTCAACCCTCATTTGAAGTCGGTCAACCCTCCCACGAANTCAAATTCGTGGGTATTTTTTGCCACGATTTTTTTCCGTGGGTATAATTAAATAATTGTATAAATTATTTAAAAAAAAAGGATTAGCCATCTAGGGGGTCAACCCTCATTTGAAGTCGGTCAACCCTCCCACGAAGCCGGTCAACACTTAGCCGCCGAAGTAGCCGAGCCGAAGCATGTGTTAATTCCAGATTAAATCGTGAAGATGCAGCCTCAAAGATTCGAACCCTGGTACCGACGCAGCAGCATTTGCTCACCCATGCGCGCAGACCACCACACCACGGAAACATCTTGTACACTTTCGACATAAATATAATATATTACCATCTTAATCATAAGCGTTTTATTTTAATTTGTTTCGGTTATAATTGGTTTGGCTCGGGTTTTGTTTTTAATATATATAAATTATATATTAATCATAATGTATTACATATATTATACTTTGTTTTTAATATATATAAATTATTGAAGTTTTGTATTGGTTTTGTTATGTAGTATAATCTATCATACATTATAAGCAAGTAATACATCATATAGTATCGCTTCATCGCTCGAATCGTCAATTTAATTATTTGTTAATTGTTTCTTTTCAATTTATTTTGATATATATTTATTTAACTATTATTTGTTAATATTTTTCAATTGTCAATTTATTTCGTTTTACATATTTATTCATTTTATGTTAATAGTTTCAATTTTTAAATTATTTTTATCGAAATATTTGTTTTTATCATATTTTTCATTTATTCCTTCGGTGTTTAGGGTTTAGAGTATATGATTTATGATTTAGTGTTTATAATTTAGGCTTCATGATTTAGGGTTTAAAATATATTGATTTAAAGTTTAAGGTTTTGAATTTAGAGTTTAATTATAGTTAAAGGTTAGAGTTTAAGGTTTAGAATATATAATTTATAGTTTCAAGTTTTGGATTTTTGTTTTAAGTTTAGAGTATAGTGTTTAAGGTTTAAATTTTATTTTAAAATTAGCCACGAACATATTTTCATGGTAAATTTGTGGTTAATTTGATCTAGCCACGAAATATTTCGTGGGTACTTCGTGGGTAGTCTAGCCACAAACAAATTTCATGGTAAATTCGTGGCTAATATAACCACGAACACAGTTTCATGGTTAATTCATGGCTAATTTAGCCACAAACGCATTTCGTGGCAATTTCGTGGGTATGTTTCCCACGAATTATTTCGTGGGTATTTCGTGGGTTTTTTTTCTAGCCACGAAGATTTTCGTGGCTTTTCCGTGGCTATATGCAGAAATTTTACTAGTGACTAAGATTAATAGAATAGCTATCAAATTTTGAAACTGATACATGACCTTTGCCTATGATCACAGGCTAATGTTTAGAAGTAGTTAAATAAGGTTGAAACCAAAAAAATCTTTACACTTAATTAGGGCTAACATCTATCTATTATATTAAAACAGGGTTTATCTATTTAAAAAATCATATTGGATTATTTCCTAAAATGACATAAATTAAAATATCTCTGACCGACTAACTAAAATATTAAATAAAAATATTCAATTTAAATAATGATAATAATATACTTTTTAAACATAAATGATTTTAAATTCATCCTAGGAAATAATATTTCTAACAACCGTAGATTCCCTCATCATTCGCAGCTTCCTCTCCAATAATACAAACAGTTTAGAATTCCGAATTTCTAACAACCACTATATTTTCTAATATTAGTACATTATTAAATTCAAATTCAATCTTTATAAATATGTAAATGATAATAACTTTATATTTAAATTTATTTTTAATAATTAATAACTAATAGTAATAAATCATTTTATTTAATGATTAGGCATATATTTTGGTTATATAATTTAATCTATATATAAAAAGATATTAGGAAAAATATTTAATAATTTAATAAGTAGAAACTAAAAACTATTCTAAGAGAATATTCTAAATAACTAAAAACCTATAAATATCCTAGATATTTATTTTCCTAAAAAATTTAATAATTAGAAACTAATAAATATCCTAAAGAAATATTATTTATATTCAGATTTTCTTTGCATATATTCAAATTAAAATCACGTCAAATAATTAAAATCTAAATCAACAATATTTTTAACAAATTCTTCTTCAATCCCACCAATTTAATTTATAAATCTTAACTAACAAATATATTTTTAAAACTAAAATAAATTCTAATAATATTTTAACTAAGTAAATATTATTCAATATTTTCATATTATTTCAAATAATAGATTAATATTAATTTCAAATAAAATATCCGCACATGGTGCGAGCTCAATTCTAATATATAATGAAAGATGGTTGACTTCAATAGAATTTTTTTTATTTTTTATTTTTTTATTTTTAATATTTCGTTGGTTTTGATATGCTAGACCTTCACTTCACACCCCTTTAAAACCAACCTAAACTAGAATCAGTCCATTGAAGAATGTCTTGAAACTGAATAGAATACATGAAGATCACTTCGACTTGTACCAAAAAATCAATCAAAAACAGGAGTTCATCCTAATCGGTTTAGAGAAAAGAAGCATAATCCAAAGCAAACTGAATAAATCAATAAATAATAAACATTGGCTCTAAACGAAGCCATGAAAATCACGCACTATTGAAATATTTTAGAGGGGATATTATTTTGCTAGTACACATACTTCTGACTATCTTTTATATGATCTACTGACTCCTGAGTTATACTTTTCATTGTCAATATATTTCGTAGTTCCATAATCTATACTATTAAAACAAGGTTTATCTACTTAAAAGAAATCATATTGGACCACTTCCTAGAATAACATAAATTATATATAATTTTAACTAACTAACTAAGATATTAAAGAATAATATTATTTATTTCAATATTCAAATCCAAACTTAAATTCCCAAAGATATGCACGTACAAATAATAAAAATATTTTAAGACTTAATAATTATAATATAAATAATTATTTTTAAAGAATATTCGTTTTCAAAATATCTACCAACTAAATTCACCTAACTGAATGTATCTTATTAGTTCTAATTTAAACGTATATGAATAATTATTTCGTAAATAAAAAAATCCCACTTTGAAAATCTAATCCATATTCTATAACCTTTACTTAAATCAATTATTTTTTGTTATTAGTTAAAAGATACATTATATGGTATACATATGTTAATTAATATAGAATTATACAATATTATATATAATCGATATCTTACATATAGTATATCTATATAATCTTATTTTAAATCTACATTTATGAATATAAGTTTAAAAGTATTTAAAATTACATAATTTAATATTAATAATTTAAATAAAAAATATTCTAAAACTGAAAATATGTTTATAAAAAAAGAAAATGAGATTTGAATATTTTCTAAATAAAAAAATAACAAAACAATAAATTGAGATAAATCAGAATTAATCGTATAATATTTTTCCAGGAAAATTCTAACAAAAATATAACTATAAATCGAGGTTAACTAAATATTATTATTATAATCCTAAGAATAATTTTAGTTATGTATATTATTATTCAATACAGAAATTTAATATTCAAAAATTGTATAAATATATAAAAATTTCATTAATATTCATTATATATCGGACATTTAAAACTAAATATTAAAACTAAAAAATTAAAAATATCATAAAATTATTATTTGAAAACAAATCATCCGCACTTAGTGCGGGCTCAAATCTAGTAATATATATATAAAACATTGACGTCATTTTTTAAATCTATCTTTTTAGTATATTTTAGATTTTGAATATTATTTATTTTTTTTTTAAAAAAAGAAATCTACTTTTTACGAACTGTGTGATTTCAACTATGTAAGGAAAATATATTTTTATTCTTATTTGATATTTCACATATCAACAATTTTGTGGCGATTATAAAAAAAAAAAAAACAATTCCGTGAATAAGTTTCAAGACTTGTCGATATAATCTAAATTCTAACTTGATTTTCTGTATATGATGATCTAAACAACTTCTTGATTATGTCTAGAATGAAGTGAGTTAGTAGTAAGAGTTGGGCAAAATATGCAGACATATCTGAGTTTGATTTTTTTTGGTGAGCATGCTAAATCATCTTATTTTTGGACACTATACATGTATTCACCTGAGTCTTTGTTCTAAGCTAGATCCGTAAAATTTGAGAACCCCAAATTATAATAAAAAAGCAACAACTTCTTGATATTTAGAAATAAATCAAACTTAACAATTATTGTAAACAATGTAAAGTCAACGGAGGGTTCTAAACAACCTGTCGCTCTTGTTTGCATCTTTGGCAAAACAAAAGTCAACTAATATTTTATGTGCTTGCAACTTTGATTTTATTTTTTAACATAAACTAGGTTAGTACCCGTGCCATGCACGGGTTTAANTAAAGTTATTTCGTGCGTTTGCATCTGTGTGGAAGACTAATTAATCTAAAATAACCCAACCACAAATATATCTGTTAATTAGACAAAAAAATGACACTTGTAGATTTTTTTTTTTTATATGAATATTAAAATATAAAGCACCATTCTTAATTAATTAGTTTTATACAGAAACCATAAGTGAAAACCAAATTCAAAACAATCATGCCGACAATTATACAACTTACAGAAAAATATCTAAATAGTGACAAAGATTTATGGCTAACGCCTCACGCTATCTATGCTTAAGTATTTAAAACTATATGATGATATTTATAATATATAGTTTAGATTTATCTTTAGTTGGTTAATGACAATCATAACACAATATTTCTGACTGTAAAAAAAATAAACTAAGATTTTGCTATGTTTAATAACAAGACATGTACACTTGAGATGTTATTTAAATCAAGTTGTTGTTGTGTATCATGGAAGGCAAGTCCATCGTTGTTTCGTCATTAACCCTTCTTTATCATTTTTCATATTCAAGTTTGTTATTAATTAAATGTCTTTTGACTNGAGCAAGTCCATCGTTGTTTCGTCATTAACCCTTCTTTATCATTTTCATATTCAAGTTTGTTATTAATTAAATGTCTTTTGACTAACCAACAATATACTATATTTTAAATTCTACAAAACTATATTATATATATCACCAACCGCCGCAGTTTATTGTTTCATAGCATAAGATACACATTTTTGTTCAAACGATCTCAAAAGATCAAAAATATATCAAAAAAATTCCCAATCGTTTCTATTTTGTTTTTTGTTTGTGTGTGTTTCTGTTGAATGGTGAAAGATTCAATGGAAATTACTCAATATCAAAACTTTCATGAAGGTTCAAGTTCTAGGGTTGCGATGAACAAGAACTCACAAGTAGTATCAAAGATCAAACCCAAGATTCGTATAATCCATATCTTCGCACCCGAAGTCATCAAGACCGATGTGAAGAACTTCCGATCTCTTGTCCAGAGTCTAACCGGGAAACCAGCGATCGGAGAAGCCAAAACCGGTAAAAGGAGAGTCAAACCAAGAATTCCGACAACTCAAGAACCGGTTTGTGGAGATAATCGGCCGGTTAACAGGCTTTCAGGGTTCGACGGAGGGAATCATCAGGTGAAAGAAGAATGGGGATCAGGTGATCAGACTACTACTTCGAATACAAACACTTACTTTGATTTAGAAGGTTTGATTCAAGATGTTGGAGAAGATTACTTCTCTTCGTTTCCAATGAGATCTTCTTCTTCTTCATCACAAGCTGAAGGTTTCATATTCAACAGCAACAGCAACAACAACAACATCGATACAAAGAGTCATAACTCGTCCTGATTAACTGGAGTATAACTTCTAGTCAGGGCTAATCCTGATCCAAGCATTAATTGAAGCAATTGTCTGTGGTCATTTTAAAACGGTACAAAGTTTTGACAATTTCTCATAAATAATTTTGCTATTTCTAATTTTTATTTGTTGGTTATGACCAAAATATTTTAATGTGTTTCAGGAGTTCTAGCTAGGCTTTTTCTCTTTGATTGTGCAATCGCATTGGTTAAGTCATGAGATATTCTAACCGTTTGAGGCATGAAAGAGGCACATAAGTTGTATATATATATAGCTATATGTCTGAATTTTGAATCTGACGGTACATGAAGAGTTTGAGTTATGTGCAGCTCTTGTCGGAGAAGTGACTGTTTCTAACAAAGAGGCCGTGTTCAGTCATGTAACTTCAGTTATGTGCTATTATTCGATGTGTATTAATACTTTGGTTTTGCATATACATGTATGTGATTGATTTTTGCTGTATTTTTTTGTGAAAAAGGATTGTATGGTGATTTAGAACAAAGATTTGACTAGTGTTATTTCATTGTTATGGATACTGTATTTGAATGTATACTGATCTCACTTATGTCAAGTGACAGACTATAGTTGCACTAGATCATAATGTATAAGGACCCATGAATTTTCTGATTTAAACAAATTACAACTATTTTTTTTGTTGCTATTGGTAAATTCTAGTTTAGTTGACTGATATATATCGACAGTGTTAAACATAAGAAAATTGAGGTTTCAATTTATGATAATAAGAGAATTGAGGTTTCAATTTATTTGGTCTTCCACAAAAAAAAACAGTTAAAACTACCAAAAATCTATTTATATAATAATTTCGGCTAAAATGTTAGTATTATCTAGTTCTGAAGATGAAAATAATTATCCAAGAAAGGAATCTGAATAAAATCAGAGCTTTTTATATCATGCTTTTAACTTTTACAAAACGAATAAACAATTGAATATATCAAAGTACAAAGACTAAAAGGAATAAGATTTAGTGTGAGTGCACTCTAATTTGTTTGTTATGATAATCAAGACTAGAGTGTATAATAATAGTGGAGTCCATGATATAAATTGCAATTGATCTAAACTGAATATAACCGTAATGGTACAGCGAAATTATTCGGTTTGCCACGAAAGTGAGATGTAGGTATATAATTCCGGTTTATTGCAATGATTCCGTATTCCGATTTAGCGTGGTTTGCTTTCTTAGTGTTTTCAAAGGTCAAAACTGGAAATTTCTACACATGTCATAAATTCATAATTATTAATTAGTCTTAACTTTTGAGGCATTAGCTAGGATTAAGTTTTTAATTAGTCTTATTAGGTTTGGTTTCACAAGATGATCCGATGAACAAAGACAATTTAAAACCTGACTTTTCTAGGTCTAAAAACGTTCCGGCTGCTCGAGAGCTCATAATCGTATGATATGAAGACTTTTTCTTAAACAAAAATTAACATGATAAATTATTAATGTCATCATTTCGGTTAAAATGACAAAATAGATAGTTTATTATGATTTTAAGAGTGTACAAAAAAAAAAACACAACTCGAAGCAACGGAAATTTCATTTTCTCCTCTCGAGAAACCTTTGAAACCCTAGCCGCACACAACTTTGTCGGAGATCTCCCCACGCTCGACGGTCGGCAGCTTCGTACGGGTTTGTCGCCGTCCTCCTTTCTGGTGCAGCTTCCTCTTTCTCCTTTCGATCTTCGTCTTGTTTCTTTTGCTTTCGTCTTTTCCACCTTGGTATTCCGGTGCTCGCCGGCCAGGTTCCTCCGCCGCTCGCTCCGTCCCGTCCTCAACCCTTCCTCGCCTGTATCTTCTGTTCGTCCTCTTGTTTTCGAGGTCAAGATGTGTTTCTCTTTTCAGGTCTGTCGGAGGTTGGAGTGGTGTGGGTTGGCTTGTCGGTTGTCGTCTCCGATATGCTGGTTCCGGCGAGTATGGGTCGTGAGTTCTCCGATCTGCTGGTGCTGGTAGTTCTAGGGCGTGGATCTGGTTTTGATTTCAGCTTGTTCTTTTCCTTGGTTTGAGATAGTTTACGTCTGGTTAGTCTCGGTTCGTCATAGATGGTATAGACTTTGGACCCACCTCTTGTGTATTGCTAGTCAGTTACAAGTTGGCTTAGCTTTCCCGGTTTGAGTTGTATGTGATTTGTTGGAGGAGGCTCGCTCTGGTTCTGACCCGAGCTTATCGGTTTGATGTTCTGCCTTGGTTCTCTTGATAAAACCGGGTTATTCCTTTCAAGATTTTCGGAGTCCGTTCCTCGTCTGCAGTTGCTAGTGGTTTCACTCATAAGATCGGGTGGGCATTACTTGGCGCTTCAAGACTCTAACTAATTCGGCATCATCAGCCCTTCTCATGCCTCGTCTTCATATTCGTATATCTCATTATGCGTGTTAGCTATAGGTGTTCTAGTTTGTATCTCCTTCTGGTAGTGTTTTAGTTTTCGGGGTTCTGTTATTGAATTGCCGGCTTAGCCCACATGATTTTCTGTTTTAATCGTCGTGCTTTCGTTTTTCTTGTTATTGTATCGGTTATATCCATCTGTAAAAACTAGTGCTTTGACGCAATATATCTCATCTTTTTGTGTGAAAAAAAAAGAGAGTACAAAAAATTAATAATAATAGTGGAGAACCCATTATAAATGCATTTGATCTAAACCGAAAATAACCGTAACGATACTCCGAATTGTTTTTGGTTTAGGCCTACGTTGACCATTTCATCTAAAGCCAAATTATACGGTTTGGTTTGCCAAAAGGCAAAAAGGGCCAAAAGTTTTTGGCATAATATTCCGGTTTGGTTTGGTTTGGTGTCTAAAACTTTTCGAAGGTCAAAGTTGGAATTTTCAAATAAGTCCCCTTCCAGCTATTTCTGGGGGTAAATGTCTTTTGGCGTTTATATACTAATATACATCACACGCAGCGATAGTTCGTCAACAATCGCCTTTTCTCTTCTCGATCTTCGACAAGCTCACGAATTTCTGGTTAGTTCTTCGCTTCTCATTCCTTTTGTTCTCCCATTGTTTCGGCGAACTAATATACTTTTTTCTTCTAAGAATATTGAAATCGTCTGTCAATTCGCTTCCGCTGATCGAATCTTGAGTTTTATTGAATTATTTATTGATTCGTATGTAAACCTCTCTGTTCGCTTTTGGCCTTTTTCTGATTTTGTGAGTTTTGATTTCTTAAAGTTTCCACGGATCGACTTTGTTTTAACAACAATATTTTTGTTTGGTGGAAACTGTCACAGATTTTGAGTTTTTGAGAATGGTGTTCTTCCGTAGTGTATCGGCCTTTACTAGGCTGAGGTCTCGCGTCGTGAGTATTTTTATTCTTCTCTGTCGCTTTAAAATTTCGCGCAATTTTGTGTCTTTTTGATGCTAATCAACTGGTGATCGGATCTATGTAACCAGGGNTTTACAGTGATCCTATCGCTTCAACAAATTTACAGAGGGAATATTGATGCTAATCAACTGGTGATCGGATCTATGTAACCAGGGTCAACACTCTTCACTAAGCAATTCCGTCAGATGGCTTCAGGTGCAGAGCTCTTCCGAGCTGGTAATTATTATGATGTGATGTTGTAGTTTTCATATTTTTATTTGTGTCTCAAACTAGATCAGACTGATCAGTAATTGGGTTTATTCATTGTGGAAGTCTGCTCGAGAGAATGACTATGTTTTTTTCTGTCTTGATATTGGTTTTGGACATCCCGCCTTCGGGGGCTTTGTTCATGTTGTGTAAATGGTGCCAATGCAGGACCTCAAGTCGCAGCTACAGGAATTAATTCCGGAACAGCAGGTTAGCATAAAATCCGTTTACATATAATGAAAATTTATTATGGTTATGTTGGTTGAGATTGTTTCTAAGTAGAGGCAAGGTGTTTGCAGTGAATCTCCTCTCCTTTTCTAATTCCCTCTGTCCTCATACGATTTCCAATATCAGGACCGTCTGAAGAAGTTGAAATCAGAGCATGGGAAGGTCCAATTGGGAAATATCACTGTTGATATGGTAGAAACATGATGATTCACGTGTTTGGTTTGTTGATATAAGCCTTCACTTGAATAACTCACTACCTTTTAAATAAAGGTAATTGGTGGGATGAGAGGGATGACCAGATTGCTCTGGGAAACTTCATTGCTTGACCCGGAAGAGGTATGGATAATTCTGTGTATACATTTACAATTGCTTGGGTAGATCTTTTCCCTCCCGTTCATAGGCTGTTATTGCAATTAATTTATCATTTTTTCAGGGAATACGCTTTAGAGGCTTGTCAATTCCTGAGTGCCAAAAAGTATTACCTGCTGCCCAGTCTGGAGGAGAACCATTGCCCGAGGGTCTTTTATGGCTCCTGTTAACTGGAAAGGTGTGTACTTTCTGTATTTTATTATAAGTTCTTCATGTGCATCCCTAGACGATTAGTTTACACGAATATATTATTTTATGATCTCCTTTTGTTACCCTTTCTTCTTATAGGTACCCAACAAAGAGCAAGTAGAAGCACTGTCAAAAGACTTGGCGAGATCATAACAAAGATCTCCTCGTCCTCTCGTCTATGTTGCTTCTCTGTTTCAAATTGGAATCTGAATTCACAATGCCGCTTATGAATGAATTAATCTCCTCGATTTGCCCTTTTTCTTTCATGGGTATGAAATTTCTACTATATGTCTGCTCATTAGGGTTCAGAAAATGCATGCATACTGCATACACAAGGTTTTTTGTTGTCATTAGTCAATTCTTGATGACCTGCGATTTTCAAGCCATGGTGTGTTTTGATAAGCTTAGAAGAAATTAAGCAACTCCATATCTACGGTAGGACTAAATGTGGCAGATTATCATAGGGTTTGACTTGGGCATTGGTTTCTCTGGTTTGGTGAATTGGAATAAGATTGACTAATTTCATAGGCACCACAGGAGTAGAAGAGGAAGATGATGTTTCTTATTGATATGGCTTTGTCCACTTTGTATTTCCCACAGGAGCAATGTACGCTATGCTACTCATCGGTTGGAACAATCATCACCCATGAAAAAGTAAAACATTTCCTTCTTTGTTTCTTGAACAATCTCCATATATTCAATACATACACAATCACACATAATAAACAACTGAGCTTACATTGTAAGACTATGTAGTCTTATATGAAGCAGGAGACTTTCAACTTATACGGTTTTGTTTTGGCATTCAGGTGGACGATTGACGTGGAGGGACGAGTACAAGGGTCAGGATTGTGAACAAGGGGCTTGCCGTTTTCGTTTACACTTTACAGTAAGTAGCAAGAATTTAGTCATGATGCATCTTGAATGCTAATTTTGAGACTGAGAGACAGTTATGTAACATTTTGTTTATGAAATATTTGTGCCAGTTTGGATGGTCGTGGCTCCAGTCGTACTAAAGAGCAGAAGACAAACGACAAGTGCACATGAGAGATTGAGTGATTCCTAGAAACGATTAGACAACATACTCTCAAGGGTTTGGTGGACAAATAGTATATATGATCGATTGAATTTTGGCGAATTGTTGGAGATTAAATATTTGTAAAGGTGGATCCAACGATATAGTTTATGAATCTTAATTTATAATCCCATTTGTATTCTCAAGGGTTTCGATTATAGGAACACGGATCTTGTCCATGTGTATGATGCTTGTTACACAAATCTCACATGCATATGTCAAAATATCGAAACCAATATAAACCAGAAAACATTTATACAAAGTTCGGAAAAACTTTGTAACTGTAGCACTAACTCGAAAAAATCCAAAAACGAAGGTTACACTCAAGAATTGCCAGTGCATCCAAACTTGGCCCACAAACAGCTTCCAAATATCTCACATCAAATCTTTTGTTTCTGGTTAAAGATGTGAAATCTTATGTTTTCTTTTCAATTTCACAAACTTCTCACGATTTGAATCTTATGTTTTTTTGGGTTCACAGTCGATTTTTTTTTCCAGGTAGATTTACGTTGAATCATTTTGGTTTCACATCAGATTCGCTTTGGATTTTTTTTCGACATTTGATTTGAATTTTTTTTTAATGAAGTTAGACAGATTTGTTTTGGATTCAAATATTTTTGATCTATAGTAAAATAATTTTAGAAAATAGAAAAGTAAAATATACACCCGCACATTGTGCGGGTAATCTTCTAGTTTATATAATTTGATTAGGGATTCTAAAAATTTGGGATTTGTGTTTATATTATTAAAATATTACTTAGAACCCTAAATCAAGACACACCAATGGAGATGGTTTAATATCCTTGCAAAATTTTTACCCGGCCAATTAAAAAATCGCGTTTCTTTTCGAAAAGCAATGAAAAAGCTATTAAATTAACTGAACAAAAGAATTTCAAAGACAAATTGCAGGACGTATCGACAAAAAGAAATTGCACATGTTGAATCAAAGAGGGCAGTTCCTTTACAAACGATTGAAGCTAAAATTGATTACTGTTCCTATATAATTCGAACTATTTATGGGGTGTTAGGAATAAAAATTTGAATATTTGTAGACGACAACTAAAAATGTGTTTTTCTTCTAGTAGTCAAAGCTCTCTATTTTGAGGGCGTATATGATACCTGTGCGCGGAAGAGGGGGGGGAGGGGTTGTAAGCGGAAGTTCATTAAACTGTGAAACATTTATCAATTGTGGAGACATTGTCCCACCTGCACTTAATCTTCATGGATGTCCAATCACAATAAAACTCTACATTTCAAATATTCAGATATGAACGTGAAAAAAATATATCAAATGTTTCACGTAGTAAACTTAAGAATATCGCCGACAAAAACAAAAAAAAAAAAACTTAAGAATATCATAAACTAATCTCCAATCTCCTCATCAATTGATTTTAAGTTAAACCCGTAATTTCTAATACAACTCTCAGAGTAAGTGTCGGTAGTATCACTTTTGTAAACAATAAACCTACCCAACTTTAATTGCGTGACAAACAAATATTCAAGAACAGTTTCGCTTAACGTATTAAAATACAAAACCATTCAAGAAAGAGAGATTCCACTTCTCTGCGTTACGGAAGAACCAAAAGCATATAAAAAGGCAAGTGGTCAGGAGAGGAATACAACACAAAAGCTTAAAATATCAGAGGAATAATAGAAACTTTATCTATTTTTGGGTTCTCTTACACATGTTTCGAGCTGAATCTTACGAGAGCCTTTTAAATCCATTTCGAGCAATTAAGTGGGACTTTCACAGTCAATTTCATCTTTTGGTGTCTGCTTTCTTGCAAAAGTATTCAATAGATTTCAACAACATTCTAGGCTGTAAAAAACAAAAGGAATTGATACCCAGAACTATCAGGAGTTTCTAACTTTAACTGTGGCGCTTTTCAGATTGTATGTTAAACAATTAGATGAAAAAAGACTACGGAGATTTTAAACATAAAGGTTTTTAATGGCAAATGAAAATTTTCTGCTATCTCTGGCCCGTTTTGCTACTGTCCAAGTCTTTTGCGCATCAGATATTGATCCTAAGAGACTCGGCTAAGCTCTTGGTAGTTGAACAAACTGTGTTGATACCCGCGTAACACTAGCATATAACTTGGGAACGTTCTTGTAAACACTGCACAAAACAAAATACTCAGCTTCAAAATCATCACAGTACACAATATCACAAACATAATCCATCCCAAATGCATTTTTGAAATGATAATATTCCTAAGGGGACTACAAACAAACTTCGCATCAATCATGTCAAGGTTAAGGTCAAAAGAGCAAAATGTCCTCTGAATCCTCTTAAAATCTGATGTGAACAATAAATGTAAATGTACCTTACAGGCTTGGAGTACCAGCAAGGACTTCTGCGTTCACTTGTAAGGAGCAAAAATTATGCTGGAGTTATGGCCACCAAACCCGAAGGAATTTGACAAGGCTGCTTTAATGTCTAGTCTCTCCTTCTTAGGACCCACCAGCAGCTTTGTATCCTGCTCCAGTTTCAATACAAAGGAAGATAATTAAATTTCCTTGACAGTTTTCTTCTTTTAATCTTGGGACATATTAATTGGTCTTTCTGCAGTATCCTGCTCATACGATCATCTCTTAACATAATAAAAGCAATAACTATTTTTACCACTCCATTATCTGGATTCTCAAGGTTGATATTTGGATGAACCCACCCAGTCCTTATTGCCTGTAGAAAATAACGGCAAATTAGTTTGAACACTGCATACAATTTCGCTTTATTATAGAAGTTGGTTTATACTGCATTTCCTTAGAGACGGTGATGTCTCTAATAATTAAAAAATGTTACCTGCACGGTTGCGACTGCCTCTACTGCCCCAGCAGCTCCGAGCAAGTGTCCAATCATAGATTTTGTGGAATTTACCTTTAGCTGCCATATCGTGAAAGGGCAAGTAAGGAAAAGCACATAAAAGGCACCTTGGAATTATGTAACAGAGAAGCGAAGTTACCTCAGGATTTTGGCCAAAACAGTGAGAAAGGGCTTGGTACTCCTTAAGGTCACCAGCTGGTGTTGAGGTTGCATGAGCATTTATGTAATTTATCTCTTCCTTGGAAATCCCAGCATGAGCTAACGCTCTCTCGATACAGAGAATGACTCCAGCCCCTGTGTACATCAGACACCGTTTAGCAATGATGACTTTATACTTTGTAGGCAAAAGAGATTCAAAATTTGCAGTTGACTAACAGACTATATGAATCAGGGGAAACTGAAACTACCATCGGGGTGTGGCTCGGTCATGTGGTAGGCATCACATGTGAAACTCCCACCAAGGAACTCTGCGTAGATAGTTGCTCCTCTTTTCTGAAACAGAATACATACGTTACCACAACTTGATCCACAACAAGAACAAATTAAAAGCTTGGAGATAAGGATCCATTTGTGATCAAACAAAAAAATGGGAAGCAATGAATGAAAACAAGAATCAATGTATATATACCTTGGCATGCTCAAGTTCTTCCAAAAGCAGAACCCCAGCTCCCTCTCCCATCACGAAACCATCACGACTCTGTTATGAATACAAGATTACGTTAAAAAGAATATCCAAACACACTACATAAGTTTCCCCCCATTATCTTCCCAGACATATAAGAGAAAATCATGTTGACAAAACCCCGATTCACTGTCTCTACTCTATAACACCCATCGCTGGTAATCAAGACTTGAACGAAACTACAGAAGGGTGTTCTAACATGCAGATGGGAGCAGAGAAATTAATAAGAAATTGTTGAAACTTACGCTATCCCAAGGACGTGAAGCTTTTGTGGGATCATTATTTCTTTGTGAAAGAGCCCTGCATGCAACAAAACCTCCCAACCCGGCATTGGTACACATACAATAAGATTCATACAGCCTGAAGTTCAAGGGCAGAGGGTATAACGTAAAATAGGAAATCTAGTTTTCACCTATTGGAATAATAACTGCATCTGAGCCACCACAGAGCATTACGTCCTGAAACGTTTTGGGTAAAGAAAGCCAAGTCTAATTAAAGTAGAACAAGAAAAAGTCTACCAAACTGTTTAATTTCCAAGTGGATAGAGGATACTTACAGCTTCACCTTTAATAATGTGGTTAGCTGAATTCAGAATGCAAAAGTTGCTTGTGGCACAAGCAGTTGAAATAGAATAGTTTGGCCCCATCCATCCCTAATTTATCACCACAAAGAAAGGTAATTAAATTGCAGGCGGTCATTCATATAGTACTACACAGCATTAGAATTTAACCAGACCAGACCAGATCCATAGCAAGCATAGCAGAACCCATGTTTGTTGTGGCAAATGGTACACAAAAAGGATTCATCTTCTTATAAGAGATCTTCAGAGCTTCAATAGCATCGTGAAAGACCTGTATCAATGTGTATTGTTAGATATGCAATAATTAGCAACGGATATCCCAATCTTTGACTTCAATTGGTAGATGTAAAGGAGCAACAAAATAAGATTCTGAACAGAAACTTCAAGTTCTATACTATCTTAATGTTCAAACAAAGAATGTACCTTCATTCCTCCCATTGCTGAGCCAATCAAAACTCCACATTTGGTTTTGTCAAACTCTGCCATTACTTCTTCAGTTACCCCACCATCAGCCAAAGCTTTCTTACCAGCTGTGAGAAGATAGAGCATGAACTTGTCCATCCGTTTAGAAAGTTTCGGGGCAACCCATCCTTCAGTCGAAAAGGTTTTTATCTCTCCCGCAATTCTCTTGACAAAGAAAAAGTAAGTTAAGAAATTTAAGAGCACTACAAAAGCTAATAGAGAGATCACGCACAACAAAAACTTCCAAGAGATTCTGATATCATTCTTACCGTTGGAAATTCAGAACAATCAAAATTCTCAATCTGGCTGATACCACTGTTGCCTTGTAGCAAGTTCTCATAAAAGGTATGAGGGTCATGACCTAATGATGTTTCAACTCCCATGCCCGTCACAACAACCCGGCGCTGCTCAATAGGGGGTTTCTTGTTAGCCGTGGCTTCCTTTTCCATCTCTACCGCAACTGCCATAGGTCCACCTAAAAAACCACAGACATTATAGTTGATAACAGATTAACTAGATAAGCTACTATCCATAAACACATCCCAATGGCCTCGTACGGAAAGAGTTTATAGCCACCTAAAAAAAATTCTACATATAATTAATCGCTTTTTGTCCCGCTTTCCAGATTTTGTATCTTCATTGATCATCTAAAGTTCAATATAGGACTAACTGAAACATAATATATCAATTCACAAGAAAAACAAGAGAGTACGACTTCACATTTCAGCTTAGCTTGCCAACTTGCAAACGATACCCAATTTTTTTGAAAAAAAAAAAATAAAAATCACCAGAATGGGAATTTTGGAGAGAAATGCTATACCAGAAGAAGATGCTCGATTCAATCTCCTCTGGGATCGATTCAAAGGAACGGTATTCGATCCAAAGAGAGAAGACAAGGCATTGTTGTTGTAGTACTGATTACAGGGCCCGAAATCTAAACAGGAAGTCACGAGAGACTGAATGCTATCGGATCCATGGTTGCCAGAAGCGGCTGTACAGTAGCTGAGCTGTCTCCTTCGCCGACTCCGCCTGCCAGATTGAAGAGCAACAGACTGACGACTCTCTACGCCGCCTTGAGCAACGGACATGCAAGCAGCGACAAACCAGGTGCATAACGGAGATGCGTAACAGGAAGAAGCACCACCCACCATAGCGAAGTGAAGCAAGTAGAAAATGTAGAAGAGAGAAGAGAAAAGCGAGAAATGAGTGAAGAGAGAATCTAGCGGAAGGAAATGGGGTTTAAAAGGAATCGATCTCGATCTCTCTCTCTCTCTCTTTCACAAGGCGTGCACAGCGACTTGATGCGTGAATTCGTGCGTGGAGACGCCAAAAATCCTCCTGTTAGAGAGAGAGAGAGACGGATACATACAAACGCTTCCGAATATACCAATAGACACTTCAACTCTCAAAATTATCGATAACCAGAATATTTTTTAATATTATTTATTTATTTTCAGACTGAATCTCAAAAGATATTACACAGCCATTTTTATCTATTTCTGTTGAAGGTTCATATCCTTTAGAACAAACAAAATCGTCCATCTTATTTTTCTTTTATTAGCTTCTTGTTTATTTTTGTTTGAAGTAAAAAAATAGTCAAAACTATATCAGGAGAAAAAAGTTGAATAATAATTTCATTTACAACAGTTTTTGGATTTTCCACTCTTATAGTTCCAACTTTAAGAGTTTTATAAAAAAAAAAGTAAAAATTTAAAAGTTGATCATATCTTTATACAAAGAAAATCGTTGAACTAAAACTACTTATAATGATGGTTGGGTATCATTCGATTCCACAGGTTATTTAATAACCTAGGGTTAATGTGGAAGATGTACTTACATATAGATTTGGTGACCTCGGTTTAATCGAAGGAAAGCAACTTTGGAAAATCATTATTTTATTTTGAAAGAATTGTTGAGATAGACCACGTTTTGCTTGTGT
>OVAU01000475.1:0-20351 GCA_900406315.1 Biscutella laevigata subsp. laevigata
AAACATTTTTATTTTTAATTTCATTTTAGTTTTTATTTCGTCTTTTTTAAAAAATAAATATTTTTATTAATTAAAATAAATATTAATTTTATTAATGAAAAATAAATAAAATATTTATTTTTAAATATTTTTAAACAATTTCCGGCGGAAATTTCCGTCAGTATTCGGTCGGAATTACCAACGGATTACCGACGGATGGTCCGTCGGAATTTCCGACGGTTTATTCTGTTGGTATCCGTCAAGGATTCCGATGGAATAATCCGTTGGAAACCGTCGGAATTACCAACGGTTATTTCCGTTGAATTCCGTCGGAAATCGTTTGTGTTTCCGACGGATCCATCCGTTGGTAATCCGTTGGTAATTCCGACGGAATACTGACGGAAATTTCCGTCGGAAATTGTTGGTGTTGCCGACGGGAAGAACCCGTCAGTTGTTCCGACGAAATACTCCTTCGGAATCCGTCAAACTTATTTCCGACGGATAATTTCCGTCGGAATTACCAACGGATTATTTCCGTTACAATCCGTCGGAAATTCCGACGGTTTCCGACGACTTCGTCGTTTCCGACGACGTAGATCCGACGACCATATTCCGTCGGAAATCCGTCGGAAACGTCCATTACCGACGGATTTCCGACGGATAATGCCGTCGAAAACCGGTGTTTATCTTTTAGTGCTCTGAGTCCTTAGGAGTACAAAAACTCAAGAGCAAAGGAAATGCTTATTGCCATATATGTCATTTGGCAAAGCAAAAGAAACTCTCTTACTTTTCTCAAAATAATAAATGTAGTACATCTTTTGAGCTGTTACATATTGACATTTGGGGGCCTTTTTCAGTTGAAACAGTTGATGGTTATAAATACTTCTTGACAATAGTGAATGATCATTCGTTTGCTACCTGGATTTATCTGTTGAAATCAAAGAACAAGGTTCTAACTGTGTTTCCTGACTTCAAAGAACGAGGTTCTAATATTGATATCGAAATTATATAGAACATGCATTATAAGCTGATCTTGTTTATATGTAACTACAAGAAAACCGTCGACTGTCGACTAGAAGCAACCATAACCGATGACTTAGCGACGGATACAAGATATCGATAATATGATGATAGGAACCGACGACAATCTCCTGTCGACAACTGATAATAGATTATGATAGTCAAACATGTTTTTTTTGACAGGTTATGTCGTAAGAATGACCAGTTATTTCTAACGACATAACCCATTGGAAATAGTAATATTTTTCGACAGCCATAGTTGATTGAAAAGTTACTTTATTATTTTTTTAAATCTATTATTTAAAATATTACTAGTATTTATTTTAAATTGAATTTGATACAATACTAAAATAATTAAAATAAATATTACATTAACTTCTAGAAATTAAACTAATATCTATTTTAATTAAAGAAAACTATAAATGTCATAAAATGGAAAATGAATTAAACAAAAGGAAAACAAAAATTTAGAGGACGGTAGGTAGAACCGTCAAAAAGGTTTCGGGGACAGGAAGGCAAAATGCTTTCAGGTGATCAGGGAACCGCTACTTTATACCATTATTGCTGCATAAACTAATTTTGCGTTCGAAGACCATCAATCTCATGGTGTTGGTCTTGGAGCTTGGCGTTCGTTTGTTGGCTCAAACTTTGTGTCGAAGAGGAATCATACAAGTGGAAGGGAAATCTTTCTAACCCGTTGATATGTGTAGTTTTTGATGGCTTTTTCTCTCTCTTTTATGCTCATTCTTGCATAGTTTAGGTTACATTTAGAGTCCTTTAGGATTGAATTCTTGCATATTTTGCATTTCAGGTGATTGGAGAGGACATAGCCAGGAAAGGGGAGCATTTCAGATCAAGAGAACAAAAACCAACAACATTGGCCATCAATATCGACTAAGAGAGGCCATTGCACGAAGAAGGATCAAGAAGCAGCCAGGACCGATCACAAGGATCGGCCAAGACTGCTCGATACCAGCTAGAAGAAAAAGAAGCAACTTGGATCGGTTACAAATATTGGTCATGTGTGACCGATCCAACCCAAGAAGAATTCAATCGAAGAGCAGCATCGGCCAGAAGTATCGACCAGAAGTGACCGATCCTGCCCAAAAACCAGAAGTCAGCAAGCAGATTTCAGAGTTGACCAACCGATTTTACTTGATTTGGTACCACTATTTTAAGACTTTTAGACCTAGTTTTTCCTATGTTGGAATCCATCGTTATGCTCTCTTACTACTTTGGTGAAAAACCCTTTTCAAAGACTACTTGTTTGGATTTTAATGGCAATTTGAAGTTTCTTTTCATCTCTCTCCATTTCTGTCTTTATCAGCTTTTGATTTTGAACCTTGATATCATGCTTGAGCATGAGTCCCCTATGATATTTTGTGCTTTGGTGATGATTTGTGAGTAGTCACTTCCCCAAATGAATGGATTGAGGAGATTTGGTGATTAGGGAATAGATTTTTGAGGCTTATGACTTTATTCTTTCATGTTCTTCATGCATTTGTTGTTCTTAGTGCTTCAGTAAGATTGATCACCTTATTCTTGATCTTTTGTATATTATCACCTAAGAAGTGTTGATAGGTTGCTAGAATGAAGCAAATGTATGTTAAATGAGTTCTTCCCATGAGACTATGTTAGGATCATTTGATAGTTTTATGGAATTGTTGTTAGTGCTTTCTAATCGTGAATTTGGCCCAGAGATTGAGTAAACCATGTTTTGGAAATGGTTCTTTGCCAAGAGAGTGGATCGATCTATGCTTGATATTCTTAGACATAAGATTTGCATCATAATGTTAGACATGAGCATCATATTCTTGCACTTAATCACCGAAATCGACCTATTTGCTTATGATCTTCCTCTTTGTTCTAAAGATTTTCTAATTGTGCCTTTTTATTCATCACTGCAATCGATTTTAATCTGGCTTTTAAGTTTTATGTTTTTCATTTCGGATTGTTAAGTGAGAGTTTCAATCCCTTATTACTTAGACTAGTTAAATTCTCTATATACTAATTGAACTAGTGCAATCATGATTATGTTCGACATTTCATACCCTCCTTCATCCACCCATGAGCCATCTTTACTCCACTCTTCTAATCCCATAGAAGTGTGTGGAGGTAAAAATCCTCTTATCACCTTTCCATAATTATGGTTATGGTAAATTTGAAAAACACAATCATATTTTCTAGAAAATATGGCGAAAATGCGAAATCACACTTTTCTAGAAAATGTGAAATCACGCATTTTTCGGTAAAATATGAAATCAAATTATTCTCGGAAAAACATAGAATTAAGTTTTTACTCGAAAGAAAATACAAAACACTAACCACATTGTTCTTCGAAAAACACTATTTTCATAGAAAAATGTGATTTTATATTTTTCTTGCAAAAGTGTGCTTCTAAAATATGATTTTATGCTTTTCAAGAAAATACGATGTTTATATTTTATTAGTTTTCTAAAATTTTATCGAAAAATATTTAATTAAATTTAATTAACTCATAGAAAAAAGAAATAGATTTTAAAAATAATATTTTGAAAATTGTATAGTTTTAAATATAATTTACATAGAAGTATATATTACAAGTACATACTTCCATATTCAAATACAAAATGAATATATAAAAACAAAGTTGCTTCAACAGGCATTAATTAGATGCGCATGAGAAAATAGAAACAAATACAAATATATAGAACGGGAACTAGACAGCAACCTATCTTAAACCAAGTTTCAGGTGGCATTGCGACGGTTGTATTAAGAAACCCATGGTATCAAACAAAGAAATCTCCTATATATTTAAATAGAAGTATTTTGCTGAGGTGCCGTAACCAGAACAGTTATTGATGACGTATCGCAACTAGAAGAGATTTAATATAGGAGGAATAATGACGTCTCACTCTTTCATGCATTCTTAGATTAAATATAAAACAAGGTTTAATTTTCTTATGAAATTACTGAATAATGCCATTAGTATAAATATCATAATATTACATATGTTTCTATATTACATATGTTTCAAAGAAATCTCTTATATATTAAAACAGAAGTATTTTGCTGAGGTGTCGTAACCAGAAGAGTTATTGATGACGTGTCGCAACTAGAAGAGGTTTAATACAGGAGGAATAATGAAGTCTCACTCTCTCAGGCATTCTTAGATTAAATATAAAATAGGGTTAATTTTCTTATGAAATTACTGAATAATGCCATTACTATAAATATCATAATATTACATATGTTTCTATATTTAAAATATGTAATATTATATAGTCATTTCAATTAAAGAAAGAATATATCATATGTAATCGGGAAGTTGACTTAAATAGCACACATTTCAAACGAAATGGCTAGAACCATACAAATCTCTTATTTATTACTGCGATTTTTTAAATGTCCAACGTGCCCTTGTATTACGTTGTGACAAAAACATATTTACAGGAATGCCATTCGCCACGTAGGACTTTGCTGACGTGTATTAATTAACCCAAGCGTGAAGGGGTACTTACTACGATACAAACGAGTTATGTTTACGCTGCAATTGAATTACATAATGGATGCTATTCTAGTAATATTACAACTTTTATACAGACATAAGTCGGCGTACGTGATGGCTTACTTACATTAAACTGGCATATTTATGTGAACACGGTTGACTTACATACACTAGTTACAGCTGACTTTTACAACGTGTTGATGATTTACCAAAAAGTCTGCTAAGTTGTAGTTATGAGATGGCTGAGCTAATTTTAGCCGCGTGATTAATGATCATCAGACGGCTGATTTACTAAATCCTCGACTGATTTATAGGATGGATATTACAGCTGATTTATGTTAATTTAGCCGTAAAAAGATGGATTAAAGTAAACTCGGTCTAGTCACGGCTAACATCAGCGGAAAATTAATTACCAGAAGAGCATCCATTTGACAGCTGTTTTATTTGACGAGAGAGCTGGATTATAGAAACCCTGCCTTTTTACGACTGAATTATTAGCGAAAGATTAATTACCAGAATAGCATTCACTTTGCAGCAAACATAAGTTGTATTTTATGGCTGAATTATTTAGACTGAGTTATATGTTTGTATCGCGGCTGATTTACTGATTTTCCATGTCATTAGTTTTTGTTTGTCATGTCATAACTTTAAAGATTTTAAAAGCCCTATGAAACAGACAAACATTTAACGATTTAACAACAAAAAACAAAACAGACAAACATTACTCTCTCATCCAGCAAGTTTCCAAGGAGTAGTTATTACTCTTTTCCATCCAGCCGGGAATGCGAGGAGTCTCAAAACATTCAAGTTTCTCGAAGAGTCGCATCGTTAAAGAGGAAACCAGTTATATATATATATCCATGCGAAACGAAGTGATTCTTACACATCTTCTCCTCTACTGTCTCTTTCCTCCCTCAAACTCTGTCATCTCCTCTGTTCATTTTAGGTATTTCTTCTTGCATTGCTCTGTTTTTGTAATCATTCTGCAGAAGCCAACGTTTGATGGTTTTCCTTTTCTAGATTACCGCTTTTCCTATGTCTCGCTTAGTTGTTCGTTGGTTTTCAAGCAAGCCTCTCAGGGAGGCTCTGACGCTGACACTGACCAGATGCCCAAAGTATTTTCAAGAACCAAACAGTCTCTTTTCCAGGATAATGGAGCACAATCTGAAGTATTTCCTAAGAAAAACAAAAATACTACTAATTTGAATACTTGGGGAACTCGCACCACTGGTTCTTCTCTCTCTACTGGTGGTGGCCAACCATTGAACAGAGGGTTTCATGCGAACTATGTGGCTCCTCCTGGTTATCCTCAACACTCTATTCGATAAGAACCCCTAATTATGGATGTTACTGCTTCTAAAGACGAGGATGCTTCAGATGAATATGATGAAGATTCTGCGAGTGATGATGAACAAAATCATGGGACAGGGATAAATAATAAATTCGTTAAAAAAATCTTCGAGATGTTTGATAGCTTGACAACCGAGCAGATAAAAGAATCCCAGAGGCAGTGGCATTGCCCAGCTTGTCAAGGCGGAAGTGGTGTTATTTGATGGTACAACCTGTAGATTTTAATTTCTCACTTGAGGACGAAGCAATCTCGACGAGTAAAGCTGCATAGAGAAGTGGATAACATGCTAGAGAAGGAAATACAGTCTAGAGGAGCATCTGTCACTCCGCGCCCTCAAGCTTACGGTTTGTGGAAAGGTTTCGGGGAGGTAGCAAATCATCAAATTGTCTGGCCCCCAATGGTCATCGTCCGGAACACTCGTTTGGACTTGAAGGACGTCAGTGATAAGGTAGTTTTTATTTTTTCATCTTTGTCTTTAACCTATTCTTACGTTTATAACGTGAATTTTATATTTGCCTTCAATTTTGGGTTCTGATTATCTTCAAATGTTACATTCTAAGTGGCTTGGTATGGGCAATCTGGAGCTGTTAAGCTACTTCAAGGGCTATCATGCTATTAGAGCACGTCATTCGTATGGTCTACATGGTCACCGTGGGATAAGTGTTCTAATATTTAAGAGCAGACCCAACAACTATTTTGCAGCCGAAAGCCTACACAATGAGTTCGTCAAGCGAGGGTTGGGCAAAAAAGCCTGGGCCAGTGGTCGTCCTTTATATTCTGGTGGTCTTCGCCAGCTTTTTGGAGCCCTTGCAACCAAAGAAGATATGGACGACTTCAATAAACACTGCCAAGGTTAACATCCACCGAACCAAATTTTTTGTTGACCTATATTCATCATCGGATCAAACCCTGATATGTGTATTCGATATGATGTACCAGGCAATACGATGATCAAGTTTGAAATGCGCTCGTACCAGGAGATGGTTGTCAAGGACGCTAGCCAGCACCTTGCCAAGTATGCCACCGCGCTTGAGTGATTTGTCAAATCGCCTACTATTACAAGCGCCTGAACCTTTGCTCTCTCTCTTGGCCTCTTGAACATTTTGACTTTTTTGAACCGTTGACGTATTTTGGTTGTTTTCTTATTTATGGTTTGAAATTTTTACTTATCTATCTATAATGTTTTGCGAAAACCTATACAAACCTGACTATGTCATAAACACTAGGCCCGGCCGCATGGTCATATAGTCAGGAAAAACATTCTCATACATTTTCGTGGCGTTCAAGTCTAGGTTATGTTATATTTTGAACTTTTAGGTTATGTTTTTAACTTACGTTGCATGGAAATTTAGACGACTAGAGTACTAGATAACAACAAAATTAAATAAATGTATCAATCGTATTTTAACGCACCTTTTTATCCCATATATCTTAATATTTTTTCCCTTTTACGGCGTTTCGTTGACGGCGTTCCAATTTACCTCTGCGTTTTTTATATAAATGGGTATTATTGTTCTCCACTAAGAGAGAGTGAAGACAAAGAGGTATTTCAAGAAAGTTATGATATTGTCAAATCTCGGAATGTTATATCAGCCGTATAAAGCTTAAATACAAGTAAACTCAGCTTTATTCCGGCCGACTAATGAGCAAAAGATTACAATAAGAGCCCCCTTCCCTTAATTAAAAAAAAATACGGGATTTGTGAGAAACGTTTATAATATTTCGAATGACAACTACACAACTGGGAGTGACAACTGGGAGGAACAACTGGTATACTGGTAGTGACAACTGGTTATGGTACAACCTAGAGATGTTGTGATATAACCGAAATAAATTTTACGTTTTTCTGCTCCATCAAAGAGACATCGCTAACATAAGAAAACACAACATTAAGAGAAAGAAAGGAAGGTTTATAATTAGCGGAGAGAAACACCAATCTACTTATTAAGGAGCAAATGTATGTTGATCACTCTATAATCATACGCATAAATATAAGCATAAACATAAATAAAACTAGAACCGACTGAAGTACAAGCAATGTGTAATTTCATGGTCCCACAAACAAATGCGACATAGGTTAGAAGTAGAAAGAAGGTTGTCGGACATATCGTCATAACCATCCCAACCACGACCACGCTGTAACAAGCTGTTCGGCCCAAAGTTGCACCTATCACAAACATATCTTATTATGAGTTCTCTCGCCGTCGGTCTACCCATCCACAAAACGGTCTGAATACTTTCACTGATATTTTCGGTCTCCTCCATCGTGTNTTAGAAGTAGAAAGAAGGTTGTCGGACATATCGTCATAACCATCCCAACCACGACCACGCTGTAACAAGCTGTTCGGCCCAAAGTTGCACCTATCACAAACATATCTTATTATGAGTTCTCTCGCCGTCGGTCTACCCATCCACAAAACGGTCTGAATACTTTCACTGATATTTTCGGTCTCCTCCATCGTGTGTGACAGCATGGGTTTTATAAAACAAGATAAGATGTCGAAACCCTTTTGCTTTGGTTCTCCACCAATGCACAGAAGGATCAAGCCATAAACATACCGTGCTGGTATGTTTCCTTTGCTTGAAACGTCTGCCAACTGTTTGAATCCTCTTTGTCTTCTTTTAACACTGCTTTTTGGGGAGAAGAAGTTTTGGAGTCCGGTCTGGTACAAAGCTTCAATGTTTCTAGCCCTGCGAAATCTCCTAAGTCGCTTCGACAAATGGCGTAACGGTTTTAAATCGCACAGATTATAAGGGGGATCATAATGGGATCGAGAATAAGGGAGTTTAGCCATCGAACATTGCCTGAGAACGTATTTGGAGTTGGCATGTTTAAAAAGCCTTTTGACACTCATTCGAGACTTCCACTATCGGAGAACTGATAATCGGCGACATAAAGACATATTTCTTGGAGAAGAAGGGCGGGTAGATTATTAAGAGAAACTCCTTCAGACATCATTTTGAAAGAATGTTTTCTGTTTTGGTGAAGACGGTGTAATGGAGGAAGTTAACAAGAAAAGAAGAAAAGTAGTTCGCTTAATAGATATAATGATTCAATGGGAGCAATGAATGACAACTAATTCTCATTTTATTGATATTTATTTTGATTTAAAGGGTGCGAGCGGAGTTTTGGTTGGTTGGTTAATCCAAACGACGTAATGATGATACAACTGGACTACTATTGGTTGGTTGAATTAATCTTGAAAAGGGATGAGTGTTAAACCATCAGGGAGTAGACTCTAGATTTGGTCTTTTCTTCTTGGGCTCTTACAGAAAATATGGACCATTAAGAGACATTATTGCACTTTACAGAGGAAGCAGAAACGAGAGTTCGGTTTGGCAGTTTTGTGTTTCTCCATTGATCGGCAATGACATGAAATGTATTTAATTAATAGAATAACATTCAACTTGCAGCTGACTTACGTTGTATTATATGGCTGATTTATTTAGACTTGGTTATGTGTTCGAATCTCGGCTGATTTACCGATTTGTCATGTCATCAGTTCTTATTTGTCGTGTGATAACCCTTATAACTTACCTGATTATTCAGTAATATTCTCCATCAACCTTCTTTCTTCATCATTATGGATTACTCAATGAGACATTTCATATATATTGTTTCCAGTAAATGGGTGAAGAAAAACAGATATGTATTCGTCAACGACAGTAGAGGCAGTAAACTTCTGCATATAGATGGGGAAACAACACGTGACGAACTCATACGGAGCTGGATTTACGGAGTAAAATTTTGATTTTACTGCTGATTTACAGTGTATAATTTGTCTTAAACAACTTACTTATGGTTACACATGACTAAATTACGCTATATTTAACGGAAATGAATTTTTCTTGTGCGGCTGACTTCTGGTTTTGTCATGCATGCGTTTCTTTTAAAGGCTGATTTACGGTTAATAATTTCGTATTATACGGCTGGTTTATAGAATATTTCATGATGACAACTCGACTATTTACAAAGGCTCGAAGGCAGATCGAACGATCTAGAACGACACAACACAAACGCCAAGACACGCGAACATAAAAAAGGAAGAATACTGGATGCGGGAAAAACCACTCGATGATCGATCTCAGTCGAGGGCGACAAAGTAGAAGACCGTTGAAATCTGTAACGACGGTAGAGCGGAGTCGGTGAAGGAGAGAGAAAATAAAGAGTCAAAAAACACCAGAACTTTAGAAAGAGAGTGGAGAGAAAGAGTCAAATCACGCCAGAACTTAAAAAGGAAAAGATTCTGGCTACGTCCAGATATGGTCACCTCCTCTGGCTGCAGAGCTCTTCGGTTAGGGAGGTACTGAAGAACTCTGCACCATGGTGGTGTCGCTGGGGTAAGGATACAACGAAAAGAGTGGCAGGGAAGAGTATATGGAAAACTGCTCCATTCACGAATGGCAGGGAAAAGTATACAGAAAAACGCTATATTTTGATGCGATTTCCCTGAAGAAATGCATCTCCCTTTAATACGAAGAAGAAGAGAAACAAGAAATTAAATACTAGAATAATCTTATCTGTTGGATTGATGATAATAAACAACACGATATGATGATATTAGTTTTTAGAGATGCCTTGTAATATTACATAATAGTTGTGTGACAAGACATCATAGCTGCGTAGAAAACATTTTGAAAATGTATCAGAGGGATTACTCTCTAAGTCTGATTTACGGATTCTAATTTTTTCTTATAGGCTCACTTTTGTTTCTAATGCGTATGAGTTAGGGGATAAGGATTCACCGAGAGTCACGACAACGTTTCATGTTTAATTATTCTCGATATTTGAATATAGTGTTCATTTTGAATATTTTAATATGTTATCTAATACGGCTGGACTACAAACTTGAATTCTCTCTAACGGTTGACTTACTAACTAGAATTGTCCTAAATGGCCAAAGACCATAGTTATCGCCGATCAACAACTGTAATTATGACTTAGATAGGGAGTTCAGTTACGTCTGTTACGTTCGTAAAAATGGTGAAACGACACGGTTTCAATTTCTTACCTTAGTAAGTAAAAAGACATCATAACTACCTCGTAATACGACATAATAGCTGTGTGATAAGACATCATAGCCACGTAGTAGGGCACTATAACTTACGGAATACATTTGTTTATTGTATTCTTCAGAGTGATTGACTGATTATATTTTAATATTATATTATTGATTTTAATGATTTACGGGTTTATTACGGGTCAGTCAATTATAAAATAAAATCATATAAAGACATCGTTTAGGGTTTGGGTCTATTTATACAGAGACATAGTTCATTAAATAATTACTTACAACTCTGTTACTATTTCCGACTGATTTACTTTAAGATTTTGACTGAGTTACTATATCCGGTTGAGTTACTTGTTGGCAGAGTTGTTGTTTAATTATGGCTGAGTTATATAGTAATTATGGTCGAGCGATTCATTTTGCTATTCCATGGAAGTAAGGTTTGGTGGGTACTGAAACAGAGAAATAAAAATGATATTTCATTAAGTAAGACATGTCGACATATTACAAAGGCTCGAAGGCCGATCAAACAATATACAAAGTGTACAAACGACAAAAAACGCTAGATCTTCTAAATGCTATCAGTCTGTAGACCAGAGCTTATTCATTAAGACTATCACAAGCGTTTGTGCATCCGACGTACACAACGCATTGGTCTACACACCACATAATGGATATGTTTATTGCATCTAGGTCGGTAAGGATACAATGACGAGTATACAAGAACGATGGTACTCGAGCAGAATGTCGGAGATGTGATTATAAGCCTCCATGAGAAAGCCTGTCTGAAAGGCGAGTGTCTGAAAGGCGAGAAGACAAGAGAAAATACACGAAAAAGAGCCTAGGGGAAGTAACGCTCGAGAATAAGGATTTTATTTGATTACGATGAAACACATCTACTTTTGAAGACGAAGAGGAAGAGATATAAGACAAAGAGGAGAGAATAGAGAGAAAAAGATTGGAATAATCATATCCGTTGGATTGAATTCAAATGCACCAGAGAAAAAAAGAAATTAAAGATGCTATTCACGGTCAATGATGGGCTACTATGTATTTGCTAATACGACGACTGACTTCTAGCATAAATTCGCTTGTAAACTAAGCCAAGATGTAAACAAAAACTAGAAAACACACTCGTTAAATATGAAATTTTGAAACTACCGCGTTCGATGTTTTATCGATGCTAGTGCCGATTCGTTCTCTTACATCGGTAATGTAACGTAAAAAGACATCATTTCCCAGGTGATATGACCTCACAACTGCCTAATACGACATTGTAGCTGACCAATATGACATAATAGCTGCGTAACAAGACATCTCAACTTGTAATATTATATTATCTATGGTACAAGGTTATTTTGCTAGTATTTTAGTATTTTAAAAATATTATTTACGGTATTGTGCTAAAGCATTAATATTATATAGAGTTAGTAAAGTATGATTTTCTGTTCAATTATGGATGAGATATTACCATAGTACGAAATCTGTATTGAATTAGTTACGACAGACTTATTGATAAGAATTTAACAATAAGCAAAATAGGTTATGACTTGATTACGCCTGACTTATTGAGGTTGTTTCTAAAGCATCACATTGATTTCATTACGGTAACTATAATAATAACTACCGAAAACAAAAACAATAACATCGTCTTCTTCATAAAACGCCATTCAATTTCTTCAATCTTGCTATGACAGTGATTAAAGAGGTTAATCTTAACTTTTTCAATCCGTTTCATATCCTCCTCCAAGGACTTTTTCACCTCTATCATTTCCTCCTCGCACTAAGCCAATTTCTTGCTTATCTTTTCCAATTCGTCATGAACTTCTTCATCGAACCATTTAAATACATGATTATCTTTAACCAACTGCCAAATTCAAACAAGCTATAAGAATTGATAACAACATCTCCAACTTTCGATTAACATTCAGACTTTCATTCAATCATACCCTTTGTTCGGCTGCAAAAGAACATCGATAGAACCTGCGATACATATTCATTTCGTTTACGATGTCCTGACAACAATTTATTCGCCACACCAACAATGAGTAGGTACTCCATACACCCTCGATGTCTGCCAGCTATGGCTCAACGCTGGAGCCGTCGACGAAATATCAGAATCGTCTGTGAACTTTGCTAACCTTAGCGACCTCTCGGAGGTGTCGGACATGTCTGCTAGGCAACTAGGAAGAGTTTGATTTATTTAGGGGTAAAATGAATGATTTATAGGGCTTTTTGTTTGGTTATGGGAGAAACCGAATTTGAAGGAATTTGTTTTAAACGACCTAATTCTATTAAACACCCCCGAGTTCTGTTAATAACGGCTGCTTTATGATTTAATAAAGGCTTAGTTATGTTTGCTCACGGCTGATTTTTGGATTTACAGCGTAATGATGATACAACTGGACTACTACTTGTTGGTTGGTCGGTTGAATTAAATCTCGAATTAATGACTGATTTGATACAAAATCGTACGGTTAAACGAGGGTTTGCAATTTATTAATTGGTTGTAAATTAAATTAATCTAATATTTATGTTGGTTAAAAAATTGATGTGATACAAACGAAGATAATTAAAAACGGGTTCAGGCATGACTACTTTTCATTAAGAGCCTTTCATTGCAACCCTTCTCTTCTCTTACTAAAGAAGTTATGGTCTTATTAAAGAAGCAGTTGTCTTATTCAACAAAAGAAAAAAACACTGTCAGTCATTTACGAAAGAAAATCAAACACAGTTAGTATGGCAGACATAACTCATTCTCTGGCTAATCTTCCCGACGAACTACTAGCTGATATCACCCTCTGTGTGGCGAGGTCGAGTGTTAAAGATTGTGCATCTCTCGGCAAGGTAAGCCAAGCGTTTAGAAGGCTCTGGAATATTTAAGGCGTTCGAAGGGTATGTCATCTCGGTCCCCTGGTATTTGTTCCAGCCATAGGAGACAGTGCAGAGATTACGAGTTTAGCCGTAGCCATGACACAATTTTGTCATGCCGGGAATCTCGATGCACTCTACAGGGAAGGAATCACTTCCTACTTCGACAACAGAAGAACGAAGAGAGCAGATGAAGTTCTGGCTCAATTACGGATCGCTGCAGAGAATGGTCACATCAAAGCGCGGTTTATGTACGTCATGATTCTAGTCTGTCCAGATCTCGAAAGAAGCAACGAAGGTTTCAACATTTTGGCTACGCTGATGCAACCAAGGTTGCTAGAATCCATGCGTCGGATTGGGCGACTGATTGACGATCTCACGTTTGCATATTTACCGAAGTTACAGGGAGGGTCAAGGAAGGCCGTTGATATTCTGGTGCAGTATCATTGTGATTGCGACTGTGATGATCCAGATGACAACCGCGATTAAATGTACGACGCGTATACATGGAATATCGAAGCAGTACCGTTTGACCCCCCTAATGATCCGATGTGTCAAAAATGTTTCTGGGACCGTGTAAGGAATCTCTTATTACATACTCTCTATGCACCCTTTATGAACCCTTGAGCTTAATAGTTCAACTTTAAATGTGACAAGACTTCTATATCCTATTTGATAACCCTTCGTCTAGTTGTTCCAGTTTTAATTACGCAAGTCTTGAAAGAGGCACTAATTACGAATCGTAATAACGTGAACATGCACATATAATTTACGCAACCAACATTAATATTTCTCTATTTAAATGTTTTTCATTTCGTATGCATTAGTCACAAGCGGCTGAGTTCAGGGTTAAAAGAAGCTATTGACCGAGATGTGTTTAAAACGGCTGAGTTGTGTAAGAAAAACGGCTGACTAGTGTTTTCATTTCGTTTGATTTACTCATTAGCGGCTTAGTTAAGGATTTGAATTTTGTCTTATTTGGCTGATTGGTGTTTAAAATGGCTGCTTAAGGGTGATGAGTTCTGTTTGAATTTTTCTAACGGCTGGTTATTGGCTGAATTTTGTTTGGTGGTCCCTTTTTTTTTCTTGTCGACATAGTTATCTGCAATACGTTTCGCCATTGTTTTACTACTAATTCAGAGATGTGAACCTTTGGTCCCTTTTTATACACCCTTCTTAAACAAGTGACTCACGGAAGGTCGCTATATCTACGTCTTTAATAGGTGTCATTAATAAGGGAGTTATTATTTCTCTGACGTACTATATTTAGACTAAGTTATGTGTTCGGATATCGGCTGATTTACCGATTTGTCATGTCATCAGTTCTTATTTGTCGTGTGCTAACCCTTATAACTTATCTGATTATTCAGTAATCATCTTCTCCACCAACCTTCTTCACCATTATAGATTACTCAATGAGCTGTTGCATATATATTGTTTCCGGTAAATGGGTGAAGAAAAAAAAATATGTATTCGTAAACGACAGGAGAGGAAGAAAACTTCTATATATAGCTAAGGAAACAACACACAACAAACTGAATGAGTCGAGACATCAAATTAAGCTGAGCTATATGTTCTCAAATAAAGTTTTGAAAACAATGGCGAACGATACTCCGCCAGTTTATGTCACTAATACTCGGCAGTTGGAAGGTTTTCTAAGACTAAGTGAAATCGAAAATATACGTCTATGCGTGGAGATTACGGAGAAAAAAGATGGCCAAGATTGTCCGAATGACAGAGCAAGAAAGGATAGTTAAATGATCTATACTTTTAGCTCAGAAAGAGAAGGCTCAGACGTGGAATATATATAAGATTATCACAGTGGTTTCCGGTTCGAAGACAACAACAATGACCGCTATAGTATAGTGGAAGTAGAAAAACATAAAGTAGCCCGGGAAGATGAGGTAGTAGAAGAAGACGAAGAAGAAGAAGATGATGAATTTAACATCCGATTTGATATGTTCGACGACTCGGATGGTGTGTCGTCTGAAGATGTTAACATCAGCTCATACGGTGAGTCTCCTGCAGTAGACAAAGATTCACCGCCGCTACCTACAAAGAAGAGAGATTTCTTAAGGTCGGAGATGTCTTCACCAGAGCTTGCGGTGGGGCAACTATACGAGCGTAAATCCGATTTAGAGATACGACTTAAAGTTCTTACAGTTCAGGGTCGATTTGATTTCGATGTAGTCGTATCTAACAAGCATACACTCGTTGTTAAGTGTTGGGTGCATGGATGTCTCTGGAGAGTTCGTGATTCTACACAAGGGGATTCCCCAGCATTTTACGTTCGTATTTACGATTCAGATCATACATGTTCTGTAACTGAGCGTGCTAATCGATCTTGACGAGCAACACCAGATGTTTTAGGACAGTTTTACAGTCACTTTCTCGGCGACGTTGGTCCGTCTGTTCGACCTTGGAGTGTCGGAATAGCTATCAATAAGCAGTTTGGTATAATGGTATTTATGTTATTTCGGCTGCGTTATGTAAACGATCTCGCTGGGTTATATGAAATACGGTTGGCTTAGTAAACTTTTTGATCTGGCTGAGTTATCTTAAAGTTCAGGTTGAGTTAATTTCTTTGCAACAAACTTGACTATGCGATGCGGCTAATTTATTATGGTTTTGTTCATGTTGAGATACTTAATATTTACGATGCGGGTGATTTATCAAATTTTGCGATATGGTTGGGTTATATTAACGTTAAGGTTGTATTGTTTTCGTTGTAACTGACTTATTCGTACGATTATGTCGACAGGTGGATTATTGGAAATCACATAGGACGCTTAAATGCGCAAGGAAAATCGATGAGGGAACACCCGATAGTGGGTTCGAAAACTTCCCTTCTTACTTATACATGATAAGAATGGCAAATCCGGGTACAATTGCGCGTCTTCAAATCGATGAGGAACACATATTCATGTATGTGTTCCTTGCGTTTGGTGCTAGCATCGCCGGGTTTCCTTTCATGCGCAAAGTTGTGGTCGTCGACAGTACGTTCCTTCATGGTAAATACAAAAAACGCTTCTCACAACACTAGCTAAGGATGGAAAATTTTCAGATTTTTCCAATAGCTTTCGCTGTTGTTGACACTATGATTCGTGGCACTGGTTTTTACGCAACTAAAAGTTTTGATCTCTAACGACGAGGGGCTCGCGATTATCTCGGACAGGCACAACTCGATAGGGAAAGCAATTGAGAATGTGTATCCCCTAGCTTCTCGGGGAATTTGCACTTACCATTTATATAAGAACATTTTGGGACGTTAATGCGGGTTATGATGACCAGATGGTTTGCTAAACGAAGAGAGGATGCTAAATCGCAGCCAACAACGCTTACGCGTGGTGTGGAGACACTACTGCATGTATGTTAACCGCCACACTTTATATATCAGCCATACCATTTTTAATTATTTATTCATAACCTAGCCCTATACTACGTACTTCATCCATTACAGTTCATATCTCAGCCGTACTGTTTTATTCTTGATGATAGGGTCGCTTTGATACCGCCAGACAGCATACGACACAAATTATTGACGCTCATCACACCGAAGTTAGACATGGTGAGTCTTTGCATGTTGCTAACTTGGTAACTTGCAGCTGCACATGTCGTCGTATCAAAGAAGAGAAATTGCCATGTTCGCACGCAATCGCAGCTGCCGAGTTCAGGAATGTTTCTCCTATATCCTTGTGCAGTCCTTACTATAACAACGTTTATTTGGCTGTAGCATACGCTGAATCGGTCAAGGCGGTTGATTCCGCGCATCAAGTTCCACAAAACGTGGTTAAACAGTCGTGCCTGCCCCCGTTTAATCGTTGCACTTCAAAACCACAAGGAAGACCTAAGCAAAATAAGATCAGATCTATTGTAGAGGTTGCACTTCAAAACTAACGTCCAAGGAAACAACACACATGTTCTCGTTGTGGACAGAGTGGCCATAATGTGAAAACTTGTCCGATGTTATTATCTTTGATACGACTAGGTTCAGATTATCTTCAAAACAAAAGTCCAAGGAAAATATGAGACGTCTGAGTTATGATAAGTTTTCAAAATATGATACGACTGAAGTATGGTATAATTATGGCTGCCTTCTTTTTTTTATTATTGCTATGTTACTCTTCACAGCTGATTTATCATAATTTGTATATTTTTATTCGGCTAATTGTGGTTTACTTATTCCTTACATCTGATTTAATAACTAGACAACGACGTCCGTTAAGTTTAAACGACATCGTTTCGTTTTTTCTCGTTGTTACTGCTCATCTGTAATCATACCTCCTCGGTAACATAATAAGACATCATATGCCTCGTAATATGACGTAATAGCTGCGTGATAAGACATCGTAGACACGCAATAGGACCTCGTAGCTGCGTAATAAGACATCTTCATATAGTGTTAATATTTTAGTAATTTTATTCAAAGTATAGTGTTAATGTGTTAGTATTAGGGATGAGAAATATTATCTACAGTATAGTGTTAATATTATATAGAGTATAGGGTTCAGTGTTTAGGTTTAATGTGGTACGACTTATTACTGGTTTAATGTGGCTGATTTATTGAGTGTAATTTGTATTAAACGACTGATTTTTAGTTTTTGCTAGGCTCCATTCTACTTTTATCATGGCCGAGTTCTTTTACTGGCTGATTTACTGATATTTATCAATTATATTTTCCTTAACAGCTGACTTCGTCTTATACGGATTTATGGCAAAGTTCTTATTCAAACAACAGTTCTTGTGTAATTGAAAAACAAACTACATACTGTGTAATGGAAAAACTAAGTAGAAACAACCATTCTTATTCAAGACGCCTTACAGGGTCCCAAAAAAATTGGAGAAGAGCCCTAACTTTCGGCCGGTCTTCCAGTGTGGAGCTCCGTGTACAAGGAAGCACCATTGTGATACGACCATATGGCGCGTCCTCTGGTAGACGAAATGGACTCTCGACCTCCCTAGATGCATCATTTTCCATGTTGTCTGACATCATTGTGGTCTGCTTTTAGGCCTTTCCGACTAACTTAAATGTTCGGTGATGGAGATTTTAACTCAATGATTTGGTATAAATAAGCAAGTATTGAAGAAGCACCATTCTATAGTCATCAATTTAGTGGGCACAATTTACGATTAGGGAATTTGAACAGACACAAGTTAACCGATGGAGAGATGCGAACAAAAAAACACTTCGCGTGGCCTCACGTTCCCCCAACACTGATGCTTCACCCAATTCCACTCACTTGGTTATCGACCTCCCTTGGTTAAACAATCTCCTCGGCGTTGCTAACTAAATTACTATTTTCGGCTGATTTATTGTATGGAACTTGATGTAGTCATCTGACCTGAGGCTTTCACTACGACGGGAAAATGTTTTTAGGAAGAAAATAATTTAATGATTTTCGTATTACTTATGGCTGAGTTATGCTGTCTTATTACGGCCGTGTTAAACCAATCAGAACACTTAGTGCTCATAATTACTTTTACCTCCGTTCTCGTTAAAAAAAGGGATCTCTTAAAAAAAAGAGAAGATTTAACTTTTACCTCGATAACGTAATAAATCATCGTTTCCGTCGTAATATGACATAGTACCTTCGTAATAGGTCATCATAGGCACATAAGAGGACATTATATCAGCGTAATAAGTCATGTCAACTTTGTAATATTATATTATATTACAAAGTGTTAATATGTACTATAAGACAGTAAGTTAATGTGGTTACGGATGATTTACACTTCACGGCTGAGTTATGTTTTATAAGAAAGTAAGATATTTTGGCTTTGGTTATGGCGGGAAAATGTTTTAGCAAGAAAATAATTTAAATAATCGTATTACATATATGTTTCGGCCGTGTTAAGCCAAACAGAACACTTATAGTGCTCATAATTACTTTTACCTCGGTTCTTGTTTAAAACAAAATTATTACTAGGACATCATATCTGCATAACAAGGCATGTCAACTGCGTAATATTTTATTATATTAACTTTTACCTCGATAACGTAATAAGTCATTGTTTCTTTCGTTAATATGACATAATAGCTTCGTAATAGGTCATAATAAGCACGTAATAGGAGATCATATCTACGTAATAAGTCATGTCAACTTCGTAATATTATATTATATTACAAAGTGCTAATGTGTTAATATTTAATATAATAATATGGCTCCATAAGAGTGAGTAATGGTTTAATTTAGACGGACTTATAGTTAGAAAAACTCGGCCCAAAAAAAAAAACTCAGAGCCTTCGAAATAAGTCTTACACAGCTGACTTTTTTATTTCTTTCACGACATATTCACTTTACACGGCTGATGTATGGTCTTATTACGGCAGAGTAATGCTTGACGACTCTGATATAACAAATTTAAATATTCAAAAACGGCAGGTTTTTTTGTTATGGTTGAGTTTCACAGAAAGACTGATTTACGTATTATAATAAAGTTCTTTTAAGGGTTGAGTTTTTTGATTGTATATGTACTTTAAAGGGAAATAAATTCTGAACAACAGATTGGAGAAGCAGAAGTTAAGAATAGTCATTCCTTCAAACAACAAATTGAACTATAGAACTTGAAGGAACAAATTCAAATAATGACATAACTAGGGGTGGGCAAATTATCCAAAACCGAACCGAAACCG
>OVAU01000476.1:0-20345 GCA_900406315.1 Biscutella laevigata subsp. laevigata
TTTTAAGGATTTATGGTTGGTTATGTACATGATCATATATACTATATTATTTTGGCAACCACTGAAATGCATCCACGCGGTACCAATTTATAGCAGCATTTTTTTATTCCAGCAAAAACATATTATTGTAGTATCGAACTTTAACAATAGTGTGGTTAATGAGGATCCACGATATTACATCCATACATCAATATTTCGAGGGCGACAATATTTTATTATACCTATGTGAATAAGATTTTTAAAAAACTTTATTAAATTAATATAGTTCACATCAACATTTTGTTATACCGACGAAGTTCACAACAATACTCGTGAACAATTGGAACAACGATCTGATATACAAATCAATATTTGCAGCAACATTTTGATTGAGCTTCTTCAGCAACATAAACATAATCCTACCATGACTCTGGTGTGACGTGGACGACCCAAAATGCTAGGAAACACAACCAACCTATTCAATACAAGACGCAGAGTCTTTAGACTTAAAACAAAATGATACATTGTTCACATAACGAACAAAACAATCTAACGAAAGAAAAATGAAAATGAGTCTAGATTTTGTCTAATACATTAACCATTCAAGTTCCACTGTCGTAGATAAGAGGTTGAATGTCTTCACCATCAACCATTTTTTACCTTCCTGCAACTCAAAAGAAAAGGGTGGAATCACAGAACTTTAAGCATATTCTCGGCATTTTTGGTGAAAGGGCCTCCTTCTTCAAGGTTCAGAACCTTTACAACACCGTCTTCAACTGGAATCACGTATCTTTGTGACCTTACTCCAAGTCCCACCAACTTATTCCTCAAATCTAGTTCTACACCAAGCTTCCTTGTGAATTCTCTGTTTTCGTTGGATGATTCCTCGGTCCTTTTTCCACACTTCCATCACGAATGCGTTGTTCACAGAGAAACAAAGAAGTATGAGAGCCGTTTTCGTTGGTTCTGCCTCTTTTGGTAGAGGAAGCATGAGTATCAAAGAGAAGAAAAGCAAAGTGATAATGGGATGTCTCACAAAAGTTATGCCATCATGGAAGATCTTGAAAAAATATCAACAGGGTTGTAGCTTACACCATCAACGCAGCGGAGGAGAGAGAGAATCACTCGGTGACGAAAAAATTCTTTTTCATTTTTAGTTTTTGATTTTATGGATTTTTTAGTTATGTCAAATTGATTAAGAGGACTATTTAGACATTTCGCCTAAAGAAAGTGCCTATAAATTTTAGAGTGCCTAAATTAGAATTGCTTTGTTCAAAAGTGCTCTTCTCAGCAATTTTTTCAATAATAAAAGGTTAATGTAGACATTTTACTCTGTAAAAGTGTGTTTTTTGGAATCAAAACTACAAAGTGCTCTTTTAGGAATTTAAGTTTCAAATAGTGTGTTTTTTAGCAATTGTTTCAAAAAAATAACGATAAATGATTAATTATGTTGACGCCAAAAGCTTACTGTATCAGATGGAAAACATACTTAAAAAACACACATTTCTAACAAGTATTTGCAGTTGGGGTGTGCGTTCGGTTATTCGTTCGTTTTTCGGTATTATCCATTCGGGTTTTGGTTTTTCGGGTTTAGGCTTGGAGGATCCATTCGGTTATTTATTTTTTCGGTTCGGATTCGATTCAGATCTTTTCGGGTTCGGTTCGGTTTTGGATATCCAAAAGATATATTAATTAAATATATTAAAAATTAATATTTAACATTAAAAATTGAAAAAATATATTAGAAATTGAAAATAATAATAGATATTCAAATTCTCTTTATAAATAAACATTAAGGCCATGATTGGTAAACCAACTGTGAAAGCTGTAATAACTTATAAAAAAATAAAGTCATTCTTTTAACAATCAGAATTTTACTGTAGAAAAATTAGTAACAGTCCCTAAAATTTCTCACAGCTTAACTACCATTTTTAATTCTCCGTTTCAATATTTTTAAAAGCCACTGATTTAGGACTTTTATTTGTTTTTAAAGCCAAAGTCATAAAAGCAACAACAAAACCTATTTTAAAGTGACAACCAACAGTCACATTCCTATCCAATCAGGGCCTAAATAGAGAATATAACCTAAAAATATATCAAACATCTAAAATTTTAATATTTAAACATTCAAAAATGTATCAAATATTTTAAAATACTAATAAATGTTGAATATTTATGTATAAGTTCGGATCTTTCGGGTATCCATATTTTTTTGGTTCGGGTTCGGTTTCGGTTTATTGGATACTAAAATTTAGGATCCATTGGGGGGTTTTCACCAGTTTCTTTTCGGGTTTGGTATCTATTTTTTGTTTTGGTTCGTTTTTTCGGCTATGGTTTATCTGCCCAACCCTAATTTGCAGTTTAAGACATTCAAATTATTTTGGACACTTTCTTCTATTGAAATGTCTAAAACCCCCTATTACTACCATAACTAAACTAATTTTACTTTTTTTCTTTCTCTTTCTCTTTCTTTCTCTTATTCTTTTTTCTATCTTACTTTTTCTCTATCTTTCTTTCTCTCTTTACTTTCTCTCATTCTCTTCTCAAAGAAATCATCGACAAAATCTTAAAAATCTTTATTTGAATAAAAAAGTTGGATATTTCCAACATGTCAAAAATACCCTTTTGTTATTTTATCACACTTGAACCTTCATATTCTTTGTAAATATCATCCAAACAAATTTGAATTTTGTACTACAAATTGTTTGTGTTACCATGCATGTGTATTGTATTATGCATTATGTACCACAAATTAATTTTCAATTAATATTGGGTGTCAATGTTTTCGTTTTGTATTCGAATATTGATCCATAAAACTTTAACATTAAAGTAGTTTTTTCATGGTTAAGGTTACTGAATTAGTAATTCGTCGCAATCATTGTCGGTGTTAGTCACGACATCATTGTTAGTCACACACTGTCAGTTTTTATGGTCGATTTAAAACAAATGACCTACCATAAATAACTTACGTCATTGATAGTGACACATTGTTTATCGTTTGTGGTATGTTATTTGAAAGCCGATCACAAAACAATAAACATACAACTCTAGTTTTAGTTAGAGAAGTTTGAAAAAGTGTCTTATTTGACTAAACGGATGCTAGATTATTATCCACATGTTGACCTACTTTCGTTGTTATAATAAAACAAGGACGTCTCGTGAAAGATAGTTGTATGGGTGTTGTCTCGTGGATGGTATATCACAGTCAATCCTTCACATGTTTTCTATCTCGTGGATGATATAAGACGGGATAGACAACCACAAAACATCAACCGTACGAGTGGGGTTCAACGAATGGACACTGCATGTTTAAGTATTACCCCCAACACACGAATCATCATCTATTTTACATGTTTAAGTAGTACTCCAACTTAACAATAGTCAATAGTAATAACACCGACAAGAATCACGAAATCACCGACCATTACCATGTCTATTAGTTGCAATAGTAATATTATTTTGAAATAATGACTTTGCATAGTGGATTGCTATCTACCACAAGTTGACCGTTAAGTTCACGGTTCATGGACGAAAATAATTTATTTTTACCTGACTATACTTTTTGAGTGATTTACATCCTAGAGCACTTTTAATAGTTTAATCACAATATAAGACACTTTAATACTTTTCACTCTATGACATATTTTGGGGAAGCAAATCAAAATTGAGTTTTTTATGACCATTTTATCCCTGAGTTCGTGGTAAGTCGATCGAAGACCTAACTTGTGGTCTGACTGGTGCTCCTTCGAAAACCTAACTCGTGGTTAGTCGGTTACGTGATTGGAGACTTAAATCGTGGTCTTAACTCGTGGTCAGTTGTTTTTTGGACATGTGTATTAGTCATAACAATATTATGGGCTAACTCGTGGTCAGTCATCTTGTAGCATATTTTCTGAGAAATAACTTTTTTGTTAACTATACCACAATATTTGTATGGTGAATGATTATTTTGTTAACTCGTGGCCAATCATATAAAGGTCACGCAACCAAATATCTAACCCGAGGCTAGTTAAAAGAGTGATCCTACAAAATTAAACATGGATGGACAATATAAATCTTGATATATGGCTGACTTGTGGTTAAGGTTCTAAATAATATACAGAAATCTTGACTATGTTGTTGACTTGTGGTTAAGATAAATTTGTTTTGACTTGTGGTCAGTTTGATATGAATTAATAAATTAATGAGGGAAGGGTCATGAGGTAATATCACAATGCAATATGTGTTAGAGTGAAAAGAAACATAAAAGTGTGTGAGAGTGCAAATATGAATATTGAATCAGCTCTAGAGTGCAATTTATTCATACTTTTTTCACCAATTTTTTTTTATATGCATCTTAGATTATTGGGAAAAAAATTTACAACTTCTCTAATTACATTTTTTTTTTAATTATCAATAAACAAAGGAAAAAAATTGTTTTGTTTTTTTTTGTGAATTGTAAACTATATAGATTTCTGTTTCTTTCAAGGATAAAAAAATCATTGTATCTTTATAATTTTTTTGTTTGGTCGTGAAAAATAAAACAAAATGCCTCATGTGTTGAATGCCTTTTTTGCTAATTATGTTTCTAAAAGTACCTTAAATAGCTAATGACTCATAAAATTTAGGATAGCTAGAGACCATTGAAATAGGCCACCGATTCTGAACTCTTCAAATCCGTTGTCAAATTTTACGTACCATTATCTCTGGTAACATTTGATTATCAGGAGAGTGCGTCACCAATTGGAATTGAAAATATGCAGAATATATGTTGGGGGTTGTTGCAAACGATTTAAACAAACTCAAACAAATGAAATAAACTGATAAACAAAGAAAGAATAATATTCTCTATCATCTCAAAAGAATGTCGCACACACTCATCATTTCCCAGCACTACTATACACACCAACTCCATCGGAAATTTAGCCGCAATATACCATATCCGCCATAAATATCTCCTCTTGCATATATGTATATAAAAAAAGTACTTCACTACTACCACTACATTAATAGGAGAGAAGAAACAAAAATGGCGAGTAGGTATCATAGAATTTGCTTCGTATTTAGACTCCAAAAGCATTGGATTCCTTCTACATATGTTCGAGTGATCCACCTTTGAGCCTCTCCATTCGGGCCTGGAGACCAGACAGTGCTTTTTCATCCATTGGGAGAACCAGTGGGTGTGGTTGTGGGTGTGGATGGGGAGTCTCTGGTCCCATTTGAATCGGAGGAATTGTCCGCTGGTTCATTGATATGTTTTCGTTTGTTGGCATCAGCGGTTTGCTTACTGACTCGTGGGTTCCTGATGCAGCTAGTTGCATACTCTTCATTCTTTCTCTGATTGCATCTAACGTCCCAGTCATCACTGCCAAAGATGTTTTTTTCTAACAGATGAATAAAATCCGGAGGAAAAGAAAAACAAGGATCAGGAGGGTCTTGAAAACTACCTTCAGGATTGATGTTACTGGCTCGGATGTCATCAGTGTATGAACCAGATTTAAGGTTCATAAGAGGCTTTGCTTCTAATGGGGACAAGGAAGGAATATCAGGAGATGGAAGAGCTAAAGAAGAAGGGGGAGGAGTTGACAATGGTAAGCTTGAAGGCGTTCTTCCCGCAGCTGCATTCTTCTCCACCTAAAAACAGATAGAAAAAAACTCAAGACACAAAACACTCGAGCTTTCAAGGATATCATAGTAGAAGCTAGGAGATTTGTTACAAACCTGAGCCAAACCGTCTCTAATGTAGGTACGAAAAGCCTCGCTAGCATTTTGAAGTTGGGAAAAGATGTCAACCTACAAGCATTGAAATGAGTTTGCATTTACATACAATTTGGCTCGAATTGTCCTGTGCTGATACAGAACAGGAGAACAAAGACTTGAAATACAAAGCCATATGCATTACCTTTGGATATGCCTTGGTGATGTGGTAGAGGTCGTAAAGACCAATTGTGGAAGTTTGTTTGTCACCGATTTTCTTGAAAATCGCCCCAAGCTCTTGTTTCAATTGAACGTCAGCGGAATTAGCCGGAGGCGAGGGATTGTTGACCGTTGAATCTGTCCAATGGGTTTGGCCCACAGGACCTGTTGCAGTTAACATTCTTGCTGCAGCTAAAGTCTGCAAGTAATAGTTACTAACATTATCTGATTAAGGAATTTAGGACATATGATCTTTCAAGTTCACTACCTTGAGAGGTAGTGCAGCAAATAATTTGGATACGCCCTTTGACAAACCATAACTTCAGCACATTTTTCAAGATTTCTCGACAGGAAGCTAAAAAGACTGAGGCCTTGAATGGTTGCGGTAGTTTTTAAATCATCCGATCAAGATTTTGTTTTTTTTTTCGTTCAAAACACTAAATCATCCAATCAAGATTTTGGAAAACTAGAGTTCCTAAAAAACTAGGAAAATCAGTTTTTTCTCTTAAATTTGTTGTTTTACTAGAAAAATCTAAACACTTTCACTCGGGTTTTCATCAAAAACTAAAAAACTAGAAGAACAAATAACTCTACAAAACGTCAGCTATTCTAGGCCTGAGGAGTTACCTCAAGGTTCAGATCAATGTAAGCGAGAATGATGGGTTGTGGTCTCATGTCAATAGGGACAAGAGACAAGTGACCCTTTATTGCAGCTCCCCGGAGCTTAACAAGTTCATGTAGAACAGTTTTCACCATCCTCAGAGGTTTATCATCTGCCCCAGCTCTGCTCATTGAAAAACATAAACGAATTTGTTAAACAGCCTAAGAATTGCGAAATTTATGTGCATTTAAGGAGATGTACCTCCTACGTATCTCTTCCATTCCCAGCTCTTGCAGGTAGACATGGATGCTCTGAAGAAGTCGATCAAGATCAACTTCATATATGGTGCTTTGGAGGAGCTGATCATGGTCAAACAATTATCAGATATACAGTTACAAAATTCATAGACAGTAGCAATTAGGAAAGACAAGTCTTGCAAAATAGACGGATGGGCTGGTATGTAACAGCTTCGTAAGTTATACCAATAACGATTGTCCTAAAATGAACCTTTCACAGATATTGTACCTTTGTCAGTTTGATTAGGCATTTAACTACCAAATCAGAGAATTTCTGATTCCGGACAGCATAAACTTCAGCCGTGGCAGGTGACGGCCACCTAGATGGATCTAGAGGACGTAGCAAGCTAATAAGGACCACAAACGATGACGTTCGATCTGCATTATCCTGAATTTAATAACAAAAACCGAGACCATTAGAGAAATTCAGTCACATATGTGAAAAGAAAAACCTTTAGATGAAAGGAATATCTAACCAGGATCTTAAGCATCAAAACATTCAAAGCTTTCAAAAGTTGGCTACCATCTTCCATGCGTGGAACTCTTTCATCCAGAAGCCAAAGCAAGAGCTCTGTTATAAGGCTTTCAAGAGTCCCTTCTTTGACAGCATGGGCAAGCTTTTTATTTTGAAATGTCTGTAACAATAAGTACTTGAGTAGTGAACTTCACAAACAAACCTGTTGAGCTAATCAGCAAATGAAGAAGAGCAACAACACTAAGAAAATCAATATATTCGTGTTACCTGCATAAGCGTGTTCAAAACATATTTACAAGACCTCGATGAAGCTCCCATTAAGCTGACATCAAATGTCTTGGCAACCTACCAGAGAAAAAAAAAAGGTCAGAAAAACCATTATTGCAAGTAATTCTTCATGACACATTCTCGATAATAGTTATTGCAACAAAAACATTTATTGCGCAAACCTTATTTGCTAAGCATGAAACAAGCCCATTTGCATCCTTCACAAGTCCATCAATTGCACTCTCTTCTGGATCATTAGAAGCCTGTGCCAACTCATGACACACAACTTTCATCCCTTCAACCGACTGCCAGACAAAACAAGAAAAGAAAATGAAAACCAAACCAATATAAGAAATGACAAAAAAAGCTTGTTCAAAAACGCTTCACTAAGTTTCCAAATAACAAAAATGTCGGTGATAGGTATCGCTCAACCTCCTATCACAATCATATCACGTACCCTAAGAATCTAAAATCCATCTTTGTTACTAACTAAATAACTGAGTTACCATAATGGAATAAAGCAATAATTTTTGCTATTACCCTAAAACTGAAAAAGTATATTTCCATAAAAATTAATATTAAGATCGGGATATACCTGCTCTGGAGAACCAAACATAATGATGTCCAAAGCCTCGTTCCAGTCTGTAGGGCCATTAACTCCCGCAATTGTCCGAGGTGCTGGGTTCCTCTCTAAAATCTGTTCCGAAATACCATAGTTTTGCCTGGCGGGCAAAAAGAGTGAGTTGTGTATAGAAGCCGCATTAACACCAGAAACTAATATATATGTTGAAAGAACTTTCAGGTACTCAATGAAAATTTACCTTGGAAATAAAGTACCAGGGACTATTTGAGAAAGGTCACCACTTGGCTCTGCCACTTCAGGTCTGAAAGCAAACAGAAGTCATATATAATAGAGACACTTGACACTTTTTGGAATCCTTTCGGTTCCTGATTACTTGGAATCAAAATATCGAAATCCTTTTGTGACTCAAAATGCATCATTAGGCTTAGGATTAATGCGATTTTTCTCTGTCCATAAAATGCATCAATTTAAGGCTCCATTTTCAGCTTATCACCAATGATGAGTACGAATAAGTAACTACAAGAACGCCTTAATGCTGGAAAAGGCAATGCAAAGCAAGGTTACATAAAAATTTCAAGGAATTCACGCACCCATTTTCTCTAACAGAGCGCCTTAATGCTGCTCGTGCATCTCCAGGTCTCCCTTCTCTTCTTTTCTCCATTTCTCTGACCTGATGCAGGCAAAACAATGAGAACAACTCTCACAAGTACAGGACTCCATAATAAACAGTCATATTGTGGGCATACTTTCCACTTAAATCTGTCATCGAGCATACTCTTTTGAGCATCTGTAAGCTTCCCAACATATCGCCAGATATCATCACCTGCAATAAAAAGCCCAATAAAAAAAAATAGTGCAAAAATTCTCTCGAGGGCATGGACAACCAAGAGCGAAACAGTTGAAAATCATGGTTTTCGTTCCAGCTTTGTGTGAAACATAAACGAGTGAAAAGAACAGAGTAAGACTAAAATTGTGCACTATCGCTGTGAGACATGTCATGTTTTGAAAAGAACCCACTATAACTTCGCAAAAGCTCATAAGTTTCATCGCCTACCAAGAATCTTATAACCAGTAGCCATAGTGTTCAAAGCAGCTTTTCTGAGTTCACCATCTCTTTCTGCCGTCAAGCTTGCAACGAAATTCAAGTGTTTCAGTAGTCCACTTATCTGCTTGTAAAGACCAATTAGAATCCAAAGAGAGCAGAAATCTCAAATAATTTGTCAATTCTCGTTACTACCTCAGTTCCACAAGTCTCAAGCAGATATCCAATGAGATCAGTACACTCTATCCTCGTACGGTTGTTTTTGGATCGTAAACCTTCCAAAATATAGGGATATGTCTTTGCTACAGAATATGCATGGATAATCTGTTTCATCAGCTCACGCATTTTTTCTCTTACTTTTTCAATGTTATGCCCCAACTGCACCAATGAGGAATTATATATATAAGACACTGAAGCAACGATTTTTTTCTTAAAGACAAATATAAAAGGAAATACAAAAAACAGGCCAGCACGTTAGGAAATTGGATTGATATCAGATGCCTAACCTTCTCTGCCAAGCAAGGCAGAAATATAGCAGCTTCGGCTTCTGTCATGCAGTATTCCTCATCCTTCAGTGTGTTAAAAAGTTCTGGAAGAAACTCAAGAACCTATTCTTACGCAAGGAAAATAAAATTCCATTAACGTTGCCAAAACTGTGTCAAACTTGACCTACAGCAGGAGAAACAACGGCAAATTACCTTTAGCAGACAAGTGGTGTTGGATTTACAGAATTGCAACACAAACCACCTGAGAAGTATATCTAATACTTCTATAATTTCCTTTGAAAGAGATGGAAGTGCCTGCAGTGAAAAGAAAGAAGATAAGAAGATCTAGTAGATGCAGAAGATTCCAAGAAAAGTTATCCACATTCTAACATAAAATAGCTACCTTTTGTAGGATTTCCAGCCCATCTACTTGTTTCTTAAAGTCTGGACTCAACAAACGTTTTTGCAAGTCTTCCCTAAAAAATTTCATCATATCATTCTGCACCAACCATCCATGATTAGTTATAGGATCGCTGCAAGGCAGAAGTCATTTAAATTTCTAGAAAACAAACCTCCAGATCCTGAATCTGTTCGGGTCGCAGCTCCTCAAATTTAATTCTACGAATCACCACCCTCTCCCTGTCATCCTGCAGATTAAACAAACAAACTCAACCTTTGATCACTCTACATAATACCGGTGGAAATAATTCAGAGCACTGGAAAACTCGTCCCACCTTATTGGAGTCCTTCGTATTTAGCAAAGCCTGTGACTGGATAGCTATATCATGGGCAGACGTAATTTGGTCTGGCCTTGAGCCCTTTGTTGGTAAGGCTCTCTTCAGAGACAAAAAGGTAAGTCGGACATTATAAATTGAATGCAGAAAAGATTATGTTAAGAGACATAAACTTACTGATCTGTTTCCTTGCTTCAGGCTACCATTAGAAGTCGATTTTGAAACCTTTGAAACACCTTTTGACACTGGTCCCGCCATAGGTTTCGATGATTCAAATGGCTCTGAAAACTATGTCGTTAGCATGATCATAAAGAGGAACGGAGAGAAGAAAAAGAAGTTAATAAGAGAACCAGGTCAGGAAGAGGTACCTTGAACAAATCCTGGTCTTACTTTTTCAAGCACAAGAGCTAACGCTGGGCCTTGGATATCTTTGATACCTTTTTCAATCTGAGAAGAATGCACAAAACTAATGAGATTTTGGTTCTAGCCATGAATAGAACAACCTTACCCAAGGATACCTACCGTTTCTTGTCCACTGACTCTTAAGATCTCATAAATGCATCCTTCGGCTGCTTTTCGCACATCTGCTGATTTGTCCTGGAAAGATTCGAAGAATTACAGCAGATTGAACCACTACAAACAGACGGAATCACTAGTTAAAGCCGATGAGACGGTATAACAATTTTAGATGAGTCACCGTCATTGCCGTGCTTGCAGGTTTCAGTAAATGTATTGCATCCGCAAAGTCACTTAATCCAGAAAGCTGTTTTGTCAACCAGTCAAAAAGATCTTTACGTCCCTCTGCTCCCATTTTCCCATCTGTGAGGGCTATTATAATGTAAGGAATCTGCATTGACAGAACAAAAAAAATTGTAAGGTGTGAATTATATTAACAAGCAGAAGGCATGCCTAAGAAAAGATTGCCATCAACCATTTTGTCGAGATGTACAGCACCAAGCCACAAATCAAGAGCAGCCAAGGTGCATTCTCTCATATGCTTCTTGTTGTCACCAAGACATTTCAGAACATCAGATAGAATTCCCTGAAGTATATCACTCAAGTATTTTGGTTAAACTAGTAGGCAGTGATAAATTACAGTATATAAATTATTTCCAAATCTTTGACATGTATCACCAACCTTGCTTGCCTTCTCGACAGCTGGTCCCATAGCTGACGCAACACCTCCAATGGTAGTCAATGTTTGCATAACAAGATTTTTGTTACTATCCAAGAGTCGTCCTCGTAGACCTCCAAATAATTCTCCTACCAAACGTGACAATAATGGTACAGATGAAAATAAGGATTCATATCTAATTTTTGGAATGACAATCTAAAATAACAGAGAATTATGGAAAAATTCCTGGCTGCATACCAGTTCCAGTTGGTTGGATACGTTTGTTAGCCTCTTCCAGAATTTTATTGACAGCTTCAATTGACTCCAAACGCATCTGCAGAAGTTTAAATACCCACATTAAAATAAATTTCCACATAAAAACTGGTTAAGGCAAAAAAAGAAGATTTCCAATTTGTAGACTACCTTCCAATCAGGACTCTCAAAACCTTTAAGAAGGTTAGGGGTGATCTTGCTACTGATATCTTCTCTAGGTAAGCTATCCAGCCCTCCAGCAGGTGCTGATGTTGAAACTGACGTCTTAACCACTCTCTTAGGAGCTGCAGTCCCCTGATAAACAGAATATAAGTACAGCAAGAAATTATGTTCCAACATACAAGCAATTCACAAAAATGTACCTCAAAAGGATTTTTGTCATATTCTGTGTCAAGTGCACTTAGTAGTGCAGGTTTGACATCATTAAGAAATCCTTTGATGTCTGCAAACAGAAATAACACAATTTAATACGCTTAATGAGAAATGTTCTTTTAACAAACAAAAGTTGCAGAAAGTAGAAGCAGCCTTGAGGAATCCGTCGCCACCTGGACCAACAAACTTGTGTAAAGCACCCAATAGTTTGATTGTAGCATTTCTGGTTGCAGCTGTACTAGATTGCAACCCAACATCCTTACAAAAATCTATCAAGTCCTGCCAAATGTACAAAAAATCTCTTTTTTCATGAATGTAAATAACTTAAATACTGCAGCTTTATGAATAGAGAAAGCAGGAGCTATAAACTTCAAGTAGAATAACTTCCAAACCTTTAGCTTCAAAAGTGAAACACCAAAGTCATCAACTGCTGAAACCATCCATAACAAGCCTTCACTAAGAACCTTGGGGTTTTTGTGCTCTTTCATGATTTTGTAAAGCTACAAACAACCGCTACAAATTATCAATCTGATCAAATGAAAATAAAAATCAAAGTCAGTCACAGAAAATTGACAAAAACAGCACTTACTCTCTCAAAAACAAATCCAGGACCAACTGCTTCGCAGAAAGCAGTAAGACACTTCATAGCAGATGCTCGTGTCTTTATATCTGCAACTCGTTCACTAGTGCCTGTAAATTAGTAGAAAAAACCTCATGCAAATGAGTCAGGTACTAATATTGAAAGAAAAAATAGAACTGATATAAGAGTGCAGCATTCGCTATATGAAACTAACCCACAATACAAAGTACGACACATTTCTTAGGAAACTTTGCCACAGTCGAAGATATGTATGTGATGATTTCAATGACCTGTTGCTGAACCTACATTTCCACGTAATACGCTCACATACTTCATTAAAATTCTGGGGGATAATTCTTAAAAATAAAAATATTCAGATTGAGTAACAAGCATACCTGCACATTTTTCTCATTCCAACCAGGAACTGCACACAACAACCGGACCAAGATTTCCACAGACTTGTCTAATTCTTGTAGACCTTCTATCTCTTCTTTCAAGGCCAAAGTTGCTACAAGGAAATAATATGTAAAAAATCGTCAAACTGATAAATACTTCAAAACAAATAAATGGTTAAAAAGGAAGCAGTGACATGTGTTAATGCAGCTTTGCTATACGAAATACAAGGCCTCAGGAAAGTGAGCAAACCAACGAAAAACAAAATTGAGGTAAACGCTAATGATGAAGAGAACAGAATCTGAGAATAAAAGAGTCCTGCCTTAAACAAACCTTCAAGTCTTTCTTTCCATACAGAGCTCTTTAACTGAGAAATAGTTTCTGGTTTTACAAGAGAACCTAATCTGTTTTCAATCTCTTCAAGACCCATCTCGGCAGGCTAAAAATGATAAGAAGAGTACGATGTTAATACCATAAAACTCAGGCCAGACAGAGAATCGATCACATAACCATTAATAGAGTTTACTCATATGTACCTCAACATCTTCAGGTGGTTCAACAGATTTTGAACTTTCATTCCGTATAGCACCATCTTTTTTGCTTCCACCCTGTTTGGCAGTCCCAACCTTCTTGCTTGCAGGCTATAAAATGTCAACATTTCATGTGTATAAATAATATTAGTCAACTAAGAAACGTCTCATGTCACCCCCTTTTAATTAAGTTGTTGACCAGGGGTTAACCTTTGAGTCATGATGGTATTGAGAAAAAGAAAAAGACAAAAAATGATTGCAAGTTGCCACGGTCACAGAAGAAAAGGTAATAGAAAACTCACAGCAGAAGGAGCAGGTCTTTTCCCGCTCAACATGCTTGCTGCTGATTTCCTTACAAAGGAAGCTTCGGAGTTCTGCATAAATTTTGAAGTGTATAACTACTGTGTCGACAGCCAATATAACTAATTTATGAAAGAAAGAAAAACCTACTACGTGACCAGATTCTAGACATAAAATTCATTCAACCTCTTACACAACAAGATGGGAAAAGGCAAGGCATCTAATAGCAACAATTCAAACATCCTGTCTCCACATCCAAGATGCCCTGCCCTTCCCCAATCAAAAGGAAAATATGAAAAGTATTTACAGAACTGAGTGTTAAGTGACACTGAAGATCTGAATAAGAGCATACCCCTGTGGCCGTGCTCCCAACTGAAGACGGAACTGCCACTTTTTTATGAAAGAGCATCCAATTAGAACGGGAGAAAACAACCCGCAAACAAAACTTAATGTTCAGCATAATGGCTGTATGGAATAGAAGACCACAAACCTGAGTTTGTCCCAGCTGTTTCACCACCACCAGAGGTGGCAATCATTTCTGAAAGTTTCTTTCTTCTCACATCATCGAGTTTTTCCAAAGACCTTTCCAAAGGTCTCATACCTACAGACTGACATAACCGCATGATAATAAGCATATGAGAAATAGGAAAAGATGAAGAAATATCCACATACTATAGCATGTGAACAGCATAAAGGCACCACAGAACACAACGAGAATAGGTTGCTGTTACAGAGCCCAATATAAAATTAATACCTTCGCTATCGCAGCCAGAGCAGAAAATGCTGCATCTCTAACTTCAGGAGTTCCGTCATTGAGACACTATATTACAAAATTCCAGGTAACCAATTAAGTATAAGTTCAAATAGTTTATTGTTTTTGTAATGCTACATATCTAACTTCAGGAGTTCCGTCATTGAGACACTACATCATTACAAATTCCAGGAGACCAATTAAGTACAAGTTCAAATAATTTTTTTTTTTTCAAACGTAGAAGTGGCAACTGCGATATAACTTTAGGTCCATGACTACCACTACCACCAACATATTATACTACTGCAACCTTACATACGTTATTTGTGCTTCTAGTTCTAACGTATTGCAGATAGCTACGCTCGCAAGACTGAGTTACGACTTGCTACTCAAGTGCCATCCTTTCCTGTTCGATCAAAGTAAATTAAGGAATTGTCGACACAAAAATACTAACCTCCATGCATAAAGGGACATATTCTTTGTGCGCCTTTAGAATAAGAGCCTTGTTACTTGTTTCAAGGCAGAAGGTCAACCAGTTCAGAGTTAAAGAACGCACAAGTGGAACTTTGTTTTTCACTGCCGTCTTAACGTCTGCAAAATAGAGCAAAACTGGTTAGAAAACTGATGAAAGACACGTTCAAAAAAAATGTGTAAACAAGATAAAAACTGAATCTTGCCTTCTATAAAGTCAACTAGATTCAAACACCCAGCTTTGTACATTGCTTGCAGCGTTTGCGTAAGTGCCTCTGCGACTGTTGGCTTTTTCTCTTTCAATTTTTCCTGGTCGAGAACAAATAGTCACCAAATTGAATGCTGGACTAAAACCCAGTAAGCTACCTAAGCCCCTTAAAAATTAATACTCAAAGAGACTGAAAGTATCTTCCAGTAATAAGAATTATTTTCAAAGATGATACGAGACTCACAAGTAAAACAGGTAGCATAAACCGTGAACTAGCTGAGAAATGAGTTCTTAGACCACGTGCAAGATTTCCAATGGCCTGAATAGCTTCAACTGCAACTGCTAAGTTCACATCCGTGATAAGCTGCAATTGGAATGATTTACAAATATTAACATACCCAAAAGTAGAAATAATTACAAATATTGAATCTTGAACAACAGCAGCATCTAAACACTATAGATGCAACCAGGAAACATTTTTTCGATTCGAAGGTTTAAATAAAATGCATGAATTTCAAACTTCATATCAATCAAAAAGCATAGATGTTTCCAGCCTGCACCAGCACCAATTATATATTATTGCACTAACAGAGCTAAAAATACAAAGGATTACAACATGTCAACCTATGAGCATTGGTTATCCTGCAAAAACTTCTTATTTGTGGACAGTTAACTACCTTCTTTAAGGTCCGACAAATTTCTGAAAAATCACCAGGAGCTATCTTTTTAGTTGAAGCAAGCTTCGTTAACTCTGCAACAGCCTCCTTACGTTCTGACCACTTTGTAGCTTTCTAAAAGGAATACATAGATAGTTAGTGCAACGTGTGACAAGCAATCAAAATGGGAAGTAGTTATAATTAAAAGTTCTATCAGTAAAGGAAAAACGCAAGAAATAACGCATAAAGTATGACAATGGGCAACTAACCACTCCTTCCCAAAACCCAGACTTTTCCAAAGGAGTCAGAATGTCCACAGGATCCATAAGATCATACTCATCTATTTCCTGAGGCGCTGGTTGTAACAATTAAATTAAGAAGAATCAAGGTCAGCAGCCCTTTCAACATTAATAGATGAAGAAACAATTCATTGAAGTAGAAGCTATTTACCATCATCAACACGTTCTTCACTTGGCCCATCACCCACAACATCAGAACTAGCTTCTACCTCAGGCTCCTTGTCTTGCTCAGACCTTGAAACCCAAATACAGGATTAATCCAAAATCACGCTAGTAGTTTCTCAACTTATAACTTTCACGCAGGAAAACAAAAAGATCATGAAACAAACAAGAATTCACCATGCATATTAATTAGTTATCCAGAACTCTACAGAAGTAAAATGAATGGTCACAAATTATAAGCTTGAATAAGGTGAAACTGGATCTGGTTTTGCCTTATCAATAAATGTCAAAAGTCTTGAATGTATGTGAGTGCATAGAAAAGAAGCAAGATAGGCGAAACGAATGAAAACAATTGTTATAGTATGTGGAACTTACCTTATCTTTCGAGTAGGCTTCGCGCTCCCTGAAAAATTGGCAAGCTCAGCGTCCAGCTCTTTTTTCTATTATAGTAACAATTGAATCTTAGCAATTGCAAATGAGCACAAGAGAATATATATACAAATTAAACTATAAATAGAACTTCCACAGATTTCTTGCATAACTTTAAAAAGACAATCTCAAGTAAAAGTTGAAATCATGGGATGAATTTACAACATAGGGCGTGGTTCTGGTATGCAATGGGGTCTATCTTATATCGGTTATTACAAGAAACTCATATTTCAATTTCCAACTCCAAAAAAGGCAAGAATATTTGAATCCAGTTCATGTCATCTTGGCAGTACAACAAAGCTCCAGATTCCCGGATCAACTTAAATCTTACCATTGTATCCCTCATTTTCTCAAACAATATAGATTTTACAGGGTCTTTTCCAATCCAACGGCATAGCTCAAGAGTCAACCCTTTGGCAGATGCACGAACATTCTGATCTTGATGGTCGAAAAGTTCAGGTAGCATCTTTAAAATCCTTTTGGGTGGAATAACCTTTGATCCAAATCCACTAAGATCAAACCAGACTAGATTCATTAGATCAAATCAAAGTTTTCGAGAACCAACGTAGAAAACTAACTAGTACTTAAAAACAGACCTGAGAGCATGAAACATTGTGTCTACTGCAGGTACCACAGCCTTTGCAACTTTATTCTTTATAGCTTTCTCCAATGTATCCTACAATCATGCCAACTCTATTAACTTGTATACGGACAATGTTCCCCTAGAAACGACACAACTGCCAATAAATATCTTCTTGTCAGTTGAAAACCAAAACGAGTGAAACAATGCATATAAAGTGGAGTTACAGCCATAAACCAGAGTCCAAATACTTGAGCAGTATATTTAAGTTTTCTTAGGGAAAAAAAGTTTAGAACAAAACACTACAGTAGACATCTTCAAAACAAAAGTGAAAAAGGTCTCCAGATTCTAATACTGAAAGTATGATGTATAGCAGAAATGACCTTGCTCAAGAGAAAAGCGAGTCAGTTATTTGAAATGCTTTTTTCCTATTCCGTCACACTAGATAACTATCATAACACCGGGCTGGGCAACAGAGCCACATACTACATTCTAGTTTACTCCTACGATCAGTATATGGCTGCATTATGGGTTAGAATTTACATAACAAATTCATTTCTGTGCACCTAACCTGTCTAGTGTTAATACACCAGAATCTAGCAGCAAAACTATGACTAGATGGTGAACCTATGAATCAGACTGCAGGATTTATGTATCTAGATATCCCTTGCAGGGTTGTAAAAACGTAGCATGAACGACATACCAGAAAAACATCAACCGCCTCTAATTCAACCCAAAGCAAGAAAGCTTCTAGCGCCTTCTGGACAGTCTTGGGCCTACCCGTGAGGCATTTTGCCGCAATAGCATCGCAAACTTCCTTGGCGTACCTTAAAAAGCAGAAACAAGCTAAGCATTCACATGCAAACAATAACTTGCTCTGCCCTTTACTAGAGCATTAAAAATATGAAAGTGCCATACCTTCCAGCGTCAGAGTCGGCGGCCTTCAAAAACGCAATCAATGCATCGAGCGCCTTCTCTTGCACCGGCGCATTGGAATCCGCCACCGTCTTCCTAAATAAGTGACCTGAAAAGAAAAAAACACAAAATTCAGCCAAAGCTAGAGCAAGATAGAACCCCTAGACACATTACATTCCCGCTCCGGAATAAAAACTCAAAGCAGATCCGCACCGAATAAGAACGCCTCAATCAGATCTGAGCCTCAAAAAGAAAAACCCTAACAACCAAAACAAAGAGGAGGAAAGAAGCTCACCAAATTCGCGGAGGCGAAGGTCCTTAGGATCGGAAATAGAATTACAAACGGAAGCTAGGTCGACGTTAGCCTCATTCCTAACCTTCCAATTCTTATGAGCGAGACGATCCTCCCATGGGAGTTTCTTCGCCTCCTTCAATAACTTCTCTTCCTCGGACATTTTTTCAAAAAAATAATCTCGCCGACGCTATCGATCTTATCGATCTATATAGGACTTGTTCGTATGGTATCTCCCTCAGCTTTCTCTCTCTATTTTCAAAAATAATAGTTCGTGTTGTTAGTGCCGGCAAGAGAGGGAAAGAGAGAAAAGGACAAAAAAGAGAGAGAGTAGGGTGGAGCGTAATCAGAGAGAGAGAGTGTGGCGAATTTTGGTTTCTACGTTTAAACCGGTGCGTGTTATTTTCCTCTTTAAAACCCTTCACTCGCGTTCTTATGGGAAATGTACGCACGCGCGATTATTTCAAATCTTTTTTTTTACTAAACGCGATTATTTCAAATCTTTCTTTTTACTAAACGCGATTATTTCAAACCTTATGACGAGCGTTTTTATTCCGTTTTTCCTACGTGGAATGATCTGCATTTTCAAACTTTTTTTTTCATCAACTTACAAACTATTTTAGGTGTCAAATATATATTGAATGTTAGAGTTAAAATTTTATTATACCAAATTACATAAATACCCTATTTATTAATAAACATATTTTTCCTTTTTATTTAAACACTCACTTTCAATTTGACACCTACATTTAAATTTAAATGGACTTATTGGTTCTTTTAGACTTTAATTGATTTGAAATTTCAAAAAAAAAGTCATGTGTCATTTTATCATTAATTTGAAAATCATTTTCAAGTATTACTAATAAATATTTGTAAATATTAATTTAGAAGTTATATAACATTCTCGAATTATTTTCCGAAATGTAAAAATTACTTTTCAAATTAAAATACAATTACTCAAGGTTTAAGACAAATTTTGTAGCATTATATTATTTGAAAATAATCTTATTTATTTTGTTAGATAAATATATATCTAATTTAATTATCTAGCTATATTGATATGATCCATTATAAATTATTTATGATAAATTTATTTTGTTTTAATACAATATATATTTTTTTCTTTCTAGAAAAATCCTCTCCCTTCTCTCTGCTCTTGAAGCTTCTTCGTTTTCTCCGTGAACTAGCCGGCGACCGGCATATCGCCGACATCGAACTTTTTTGTTCTGTAAATATTAATTTTTCTCTCTCGGTGTAAGGGTGGTGTTGGTTGGAGGTCTCTGTTTTGTTTTCTGGTTCTCTCCAACAACGATCGGATATGCTTTCAAATTTGTTGTTGTCTCGATTGTTGGTCTACGATCGACGGGTTTATGGTGAAACATGTTGCTTTGATGGTTGCATTCGCCCTCTCAGGATGACGATGGGAATCCACACGGATTTCACCTGTGTCACTCCTTCTCGTCTTCTCCAAATCTTCAGTCGGAGTTGGCTTTGTCTTCCTCGACTCGAATCTCGCCTGGATGAACGGTTGAACAAAGATGGGTTTGATCGTTGCTATGTGACCCAGGAGAAGGGACGTGACCCGAGCTTCACGATTGAGATTGGCGATGGCTCGTGTAACGACCCGCTTCCGTGGGCCGTTACCTCGAGCCCACCAAACCCA
>OVAU01000477.1:0-15118 GCA_900406315.1 Biscutella laevigata subsp. laevigata
CATTAGTAAGCTTCTCTTTAAGGGATTGGAATGCTTCTTCTGGAGCTTGACCCCATTTAAATCCCACGTCCTTCTTGATAACTTCAGTTAAAGGTGCAGCAATCGTGCTAAAATCTTTCCCAAAATGTCGATAAAATCCCGCAAGAGCGTGAAAAGATCTCACATCGCCAACACACTTAGGACTCGGCCAATCTCTTATAGCTTTCACTTTTTCCTCATACACTTTGACACCATCTTCACTCACAAAAAAGCCTAGGAACACGACATTATTCGTACAAAAAGTGCATTTCTTAAGATTAGCATAAAGACATTCTTTTCGTAAAATCTCCAAAACCGAGCTAATATGCTTAAGATGCTCATCTAGAATTTTGCTATAGATCAAAATATCATCAAAATAAAGCACAACAGATATACCAATGAATGATCTAAGCACAAGATTTATTAGACGCATAAAAGTACTAGGTGCATTAGTTAAACCAAACGACATTACTAACCATTCATATAAACCATGTTTCGTTTTTTAGTAAACCATTCATTAACACTTTGTAATATATCTATGATAATAGGGATCTCTATGATAATATTACAAAGTTAACATTTATTACGGGTCTCTTTATACCGCAACTATGATGTCCTATTTACGTGCTCATGATGACCTATTACGAAGCTATTATGTCATATTATACGAGGGAATCTGACTTATTACGTTACCTAGGTAAAAGTAATTTTTTAAACGAGCACCCATGTAAAAGTAATTATGAGTATTACGATTATTTAAATTATTTTCTCTATAAAAACATTTTCCCACAAAATTCAGCCGAGAGCCAGGCCCCTTATAAAATTATGTATCCCTTAAAACAGTCGTGAAGAGTTACTTGGCCGTAATGAGACCACAGAAAGTCAGCCGTCAATCGTAACAATGGCCATTATAAATACCAATCAGCCGTGTAAGCTTTATTATAACACGTAAGTCAGCCATGTATTCGAATGTTTTCGGCAATATTGTTAATGCTAACAAAAGAACTTATTTTTTAGTAACAGATGATTTGTATGTATTATAATAACAACTCGTTATCTTAACTGTTTTTTTTTCTTGTTAGTCACTTAACTGTTATTAATAGTAGACAAATGTTGATTTTAAGTATCGCTCGTCCTCAGAGCTAAATAAACAAAATTTTACTGATCTTATTCGCTTCACTTATCGATGCATCGCGTAATATTTATATTTTTATTGACTACATCATTTCGAACACGACTTCATGTATTTTGTATTTCCTATCTTTCCATATTTTTTCTTTTTTTAAATTTGACTGTTGAGTTCCATTTTACCTAGACCTTAATGTANTTTTTTTCTTGTTAGTCACTTAACTGTTATTAATAGTAGACAAATGTTGATTTTAAGTATCGCTCGTCCTCAGAGCTAAATAAACAAAATTTTACTGATCTTATTCGCTTCACTTATCGATGCATCGCGTAATATTTATATTTTTATTGACTACATCATTTCGAACACGACTTCATGTATTTTGTATTTCCTATCTTTCCATATTTTTTCTTTTTTTAAATTTGACTGTTGAGTTCCATTTTACCTAGACCTTAATGTATAAAGTTTATACCCCCGTTTTTACACTCAGTAAAATTTTCACAGATCTTTAAAAACCACCTTGTGAAAGTTCTTAGTCACTTTTCCTTGTGAGTTTGGTAAACGTTCAAAGAATGGAGAAATCAATACGTGATGCTGAGAAGGCAACAAACATCTTGGATCTACCCAACACCCTCATCGGGTAGATTAGTGTTCGTGTCGCAAAATCATCACTTGTCGATACACTAAATCTCTGTCGGATTTCCAAGGCTTTGAATGCTCATTCCGAAACAAAGGAGGTCTTAAGCGAATGTAATCTGGCAGGTTTTCCTCTGTTTCCATCTGATTATGTCTCTGAAAACGAAGAAAACCACATACTGTTTATGAACAAATTAGGAGGATAGGAAATGCGGAAGCGTTGTTCCGGAAAGGACTTTCTCATTATTTCGATCAATGGAATAAAGAGAAAAAGGAACAAAAGGATTGAGTGAGTTAACTCAAGCTGCTAATCAAGGTCATCGGAAAGCCTAATATATTGTTGGGATAATACTTATCTGTGTCGGTGGGCATCATAAGCAAGAGGGTTATGAGTTTTTGGGCAGGCTAATGCAACCTACATTGTTACAAACTATTGTTCAGATTCAGAATTTGAGGTTGTGGTCCAAGATCCATGTGATATGGAGAACACGATTCATTGCAAGGGAGCTCTTAACTGGATACGATCATGGTCCATGTGAGTGTGGAGACGACAGCGATGTCATTGGTTGGCTTCTTTTCTTGCAGTTGTGCAAAGATTGTTTGAATGTTTGGGATTTGGACGAGGCTGTAAATGTAGAGGCTCCAATATGTTCAATTTGTTTTTGGCACCCGGAAGTTATTTTCCTATTGTTCAACAGTTTTTATTAAGATGATAAGAGAATGTGACATTCTTTTTTTAGTTGCTCTACAGAGTAGTATGTTTTATAAATATTTCTCACATGTGAATATGTTTTGTAAATTAAAACGTTTAAGTTTTTAATAATGTTTAATTTGGTTATCCTTTGTAATGGTTTGTAATCGTAAGATATGTTTTTAGAGAACTATGCTTATTCAGAAATTTTACAGCTATTAAATACATCTAATAATCCCCTCATGAACGGCCATAATAAAACAGACGCAATGGTGATCAACAAATAACTCAGCCATGACATAACATAAAGTAACTCAGCCGGGAATAGTTACTCAGGCCAAATTCATATTCATTAACTCATGAAAAATTCATATTCGTGAATAGCATCTTAAATTTGTTGGTCTCTGCTGCCGTTGATCGTAATCAATCCAACGGATAAGATTATTCCAGTCTTTAATCTCAGTTTCTCTCCCTCTCTTCCTCTCCGTCTTCAAAGGGAGATGTGTTTCTTCCTCTTATTAATCAAACAAAATCCTCGTTCTGGTATGTTTCTTCCCTAGACTCTTTCTCTTGTCTTCCCGTGCTCCATTAATTGAAATGACTACAAAATATTACATATTTTAAATCTAGAAATAAAAACAAAACTTCAAAAGTATTTATATTTTATAATATGATCCTTATATTTTATCATAGTTAATTTAAGTTTATAAGATTTTTATAAATAACTACCACATATGTTAAAACATTACAATAATACTAATTAATAAAATGTAACACTAAAATATAAAGTTTTACATAGAAATATATAGTTACATATTAAATTAAAAAATAACCACATTATTCCATAAATATATAAAACAAATTTATCTGTAAAACTTAAATTTACCACATTATACCACTATATTTTGAAGTTATTATTTAATTTTATGTGTTAAACTAATATTTATAAAAAAAAATTTGAAATATTTACGAGAATTGAAAATTTAAGGGACTAAAAATGATAAAAAGACAAAATATTTAAGAATAAAAATGTGATGTGAAATTATAAGGACCAAAGTGCAAGAAAAAGATGAAACTCTATATTTGAAGTTTTGAAAGTGAAACTCTATATTTGAAGTTTGAAGTTTTGAAATTTTGAAATTTCTTTTTGATGAGCAAAAAACTTCAAATTTGAAGATATATAGAGTCTTTTGGAGATGCTCTAATTAGAAGCCGTTAAAAAAAACGAACTGACTTTCGAAATCGTCATCTTCTCTGAAATCTCTTAAAAACCTGTAGTAATAGTCATTATTCCGAAATCGTCATCTACTCTTAAATCTATTAAACACTCTAGATAGTCAATTCTCCAAAATTGTCATCTTCTCTGAAATCGCATTCAACCTCGTCATCGTCTTCTTCGTATTCTCCGGTAAGTTGCGACCGTGTTAGATTTATGTTAAGACTTTGGCTGATTTTGATATAGGGTTTTAGGGCTGAGTTAGTTTCTGTATCGGGTGGGTATTTATTATGTTGTGGCTGAGTGATATAGGGTTAGGGTTATTAATTGTGCTACGGCAGAGTTATATTTCCAATTGAGGCTGCCTTAATTGTATATAAATCGATTTATATTTTTCTTCTTATGATCAGATGGAAGTCTCTACGATCCCTGAACATTGAGAAGAACGAGATTACCCTCCAAGACTTTACGATGAAGGGGCTTCTAATCTCAAAAAAACAAACAACTTAATCACTATTGCAGTTTCGAGGAATCCCCGACGTTTAGAGAATCAGTAGGTGATTCTGTGTGGGCAGAACTGAAGCAGTCTCCTGTTGGAATCATTGCTAAGTTTGTTGAAAGACATATGATTTGGAATGCCAGGATTGTACATTAACTACTCTGTAATCAGCTTCGCGTACACAAGAACGAGATTTGGAGTATCGTTCATGGTCAACCTATCAGGTTTGGGTTAAACGAATTCCAACATATAACCAGGTTAAACACATACCAACTTCCAACGGGAAGCTTTCAACCCGAGCAATTTGAAGATTTCTTGAGAAATGATTTGAAGGTGCATACTGGGTTTAGACTCAATTTATACCAACTGAGGTCCGCATTAGGGGTCTGTCGGGAATGGAGTAGAGAAAAGTGGAAATGGTTTGGCCTTTTATTTCTGCAAGCCAGGGGTCTTCACGCTATGCATCCGAATTCTTATATACCCTTTGAGAGTGCAAAAAGAGTATTCGACGATCAAGCTATGATGTCATATCCATGGGGTCGTTCTGCTTTCGAAGTTCTTGTTCGATCTATCAAGACGGTGAGTCCTACAAGTAACTCATACTACGTCAACGGCTTTGTCCACGTGTTATAGGTCTGGGCGTATGAATCGGTCAATTGCTTCGGAGAGCGTTTTGGGAAAGTGGTAGATGGCGCCGTCGAGGTCCCGCTTCTTTGATGGGGTGGAAGCCGTACACGTGCATTATTTCCGAATGTCATCTCCGATGAGCTCGGACTTCATGGTAACAAGGTAATGTTTCAGACTAAGTTATCTAGTGTTGATTGTCTTGTTAGGTGAGTTATGAGATTTTGACGGCTGATTTATTTAGTGTTAATTTACTACATGGCTGAGTTTATTTTACTTTGAAGGCTGAACAACGAATTACTACGTGCAGGTGCGCATGAGGAATATGGTGATGAATGAGTCTTTAGAAGAGATGTCTCCCGAGTGGCCGGACGATGAACGTGACCCACATCTTGAGAGCTTGATTGAAGACATACATGCATGTCGGGATGTTACAAGTTTTTGGGAGGTGCGTATCGACTGAAACAATATAAGAGCGAATGTTGTAGTTGCGGGTGAGATTGAGCTGCAACCAAATAAGCCGAAGGGATGTAAGAAACAGAAGAAAGTTGTTTATGTGGAGGGCGAGAAGGAGAAAACGGAGAGAAAATCAGCCGCGACAGAGGAGCAAACCACGATGACTATGGCTGGCATACTTGTGGCAGTGCAAAGTTTGAACAGCAGATTACACAGCCATGAAGGTTTTTTTCTTGTATGCAGCGGGAAACGGATGGCAGATTTGCTGATATGGGTTGGAATTGGGATGGGAAATTAGATGATGTGTATGGTAGAATTGGTGAATTGGAGCAGAACATTGGTCGAGCAGTCAGACAAGCTATCGATAAGCATTTCAAAGCAGTGGCGTTGGGTGAAACTCCCGGAAAGCTCTTAAAAAACTCGGATCACCAACCTTTAACATACCATTCGCCGACCCAAATCCCGCCGGCAAAGTTCGTGAATAGTTTAAACGCAGCTAATGTCGATGATCCAGAAGATGATTGTAATGTTATTTCTCCAGCTAAGAAAGAACCCGCCAAGAGAATAAACACGAGGCAACATAATAAGAAGCTATAACCGGGAAAATCGGCTGAGTTACATAAATTGTGCAAGGCTGGCTTAAGGTGGAAAGATGAGTCCGAGTTAAAGAATAATACAGCGGATCCTAATAAACCAGCCGCACCTTCTAAGAAACCCACAACAACTTTTAAGAAACCAAAAGCCGCTCCTAAGGAAAAAACATCCGCTCAATTGGAAAGAGCGAGAGCTGCCTTAATGAGAAAAGAAGCGAATGAACGAGACCCCTGCTGATTCAAAACTACAGAGAATCAAAATCCCTAAGACAAGAAAGGGGATGGTGAAGATACAAGACAATTCGATCGTGGATGTGACCGCCGAAACTTTTGTGGCACAGAACGAACTGTTGCCCGAATCTGATGAGGATGAGGAGGACACATCGAGGTTTGAAATAATAAAAGCTTATCGGAAGGGCCTTGCCTCCACAAACTCGGTTTTTCCGTACATTGGGCCAAATGGGAGGTCTTGTTTGAGGGAGGATATTGAACCTTCAACAGCGATATATGATCCTTACGCACCTACTCCTGAGGATAAACTCGCTAAATTCTGGGCCCACATGGAAAAATACAAGTACGGACCTTGATATCATATGTGTATAACTTATCCATAATCAAATCTGCATAAACCGAGTTATGTTTAATTGTAAAGGGGCTGGCCACTGGCAACAACAAAATCTGGAGATGGTGATTATAGTGTGCTCTTCAACGTCCTCGTCGCTCCAAGAAAGGATTGGCCAGACGGAAAATTTGGATGGCTGAGGGATACTGCAAGTATACTTTACGTCTGCATTATTTTATGTAGGCGACTGATTTATTTTCTTCTTCTTTTTACAGCATATGGCTATGTATACTAGACTCCTCGTCCGAAGGTCCATGCAAAACCCATGCCCTTTCTGGTCCGTGTGCATTGCGTTTGTTGATATTTGGCTCCAAGCGTCTTGGCACCTGGNCATTATTTTATGTAGGCGACTGATTTATTTTCTTCTTCTTTTTACAGCATATGGCTATGTATACTAGACTCCTCGTCCGAAGGTCCATGCAAAACCCATGCCCTTTCTGGTCCGTGTGCATTGCGTTTGTTGATATTTGGCTCCAAGCGTCTTGGCACCTGGAATACCCCCAGTTCAAAATCAGACCGTCAACCTTTAAATTCAACGATAAATATCAAAATATGGTAACCGGCAGGTTGCCAGAAGGAAACCCGACGAACTTGATGTGGGTGAGAGATGTCGTTCACTTGTATAGAGTAATTAATGTTCGAGCCGTACATTGGGTCACGTATCACGTTGATCTACTGAAGCTGAAGATCGATGTCTACGATTCAATAATCAGAGAAGTAATCCCAGAGAATGAGGAGAGATGTCGAAGGGCATTTAGTCTGCTATTGGATATGATCCCAGTGATGTTGAACGAGTGTGTCCCAAGGGTAGGACGACGATCCAAAATCTTCAAACGGTTTGCATACTAGAGGAGGTGCAAAGAACAACAACACATTCCACAAAACGAACAAACTGGTGATTGTGGGGTGTATGCGTTGAAGTTTCTCGAATGTTTGGCACTAGGAATGCCTTTGCATGGGATTGACGATGCAAATGTCCAAAATCTAAGTGAAAGTATGGCAGCGGAGATATTCGATTGAGGAGTATATGACTGAATGACATATCAACGGCTTTTACTTAAGCCAGCCGTTTGGTCAACTTGTAACTCAGCTATGTCTTTTACTTAAGCCAGCCGTGTTGTATCTGTAAACTAAAGTGTTTAATCTGATCTTCTGCTTATCCTAGCCAAACCCTAAACTATATAAGCCAGCCGTGTAGTTGCCATATAACTCGACGAAACATCAAACAAGCCATCAGACACTGAAGAGTAACTCATCCAAACCAAATATAAATTAACCACCCTAAACATAGCTCAGCTGTTAAAACAAATTCGAATTAATAAATCAGCAGGAAAGAGTAATTCAGCAAAATTTTAAAAGTAAATCGGCCGTGAAGAGTAATTAAGTCAATATTTATCAAGCCATTGTAAAACATAGTCCGCCATAATACAACCAGAAGTCAGTCGTTAAAATATTAAGTACGCATCTATGATATCTTAGTGTGCAGGAATCAAACCATAAGTCAGATGTTGAAGAAGATATTATATGGAAATCAGTCATTTAAAAAACACAAGTCAGCCGTTTAGATAAATTAGACTGTGTATTAAGACTGACACGTTAAACCAGAACTCAGTCCTATTATTATTCAATTAATATTGGGTTTATACACTCAATAAATAATATTCTATTCTTTTAAGTGCGATCTACAATAAATAAATAACATCCCCCCCCCCCACCCCCAACATCGTTTTCTCCCAAAATCGAGTTTTTCCCCGGGGTAGCAGACATGTCTGACATATACAAGAGTTCGTGAAGTTTGCCACAGGTGACAGACGATAGTTGTGTTGTGTTGACCTCTAGAACGGGGTTGAATCCGCATTAGAGGTTCTATCGATGCTCCTATGCAGCCAAACTAAGGGTATGATTGGCTATGTTAATTCGTTGAGTACGTAATTGGTCGTTCGTATCATCATTTCTTATAGTTTGTTTGAATTTGGCAGTTTGTGAATGATAAGCACGTATTCAAATGGGTGGATGATGCAGTTCATGACGAAATGGAAAAGATAAACAAAAAATTGGCTAAGTGTTTGGAAATGACAGAGGTTAAATCACTTTGAAAGGAAGATTGAAGAAATGGAATGGCTTCTGATTAAGAAGACGATGTTATTGTTCTTGTTTTATGTATTTATTATAGTTACTGTAATGAAAGCAGTTTAATGGTTTAAAAACAACAATTACAACTCAACCGTTTTTATGTTCACTGTTAAAGAAACAATTATAATCTGCAACTCGGCAGTGAAGCGAAGAGTAACTCAACAGTTAACAATGTCCTATGATCTCTTAGTATACAACTAGTAAAACAAAATCAAACCATAACTCAGCCATATTTCTATTATATATGCCAGCGGTAATTAAAACAAGGTCAGCCGGAGTTAAGAACACAAAATCCTTTTTCTCGGAATATTAATACATTGACATTATACCCTAAATAATATGAACACTAAGATTAAAATATTAACACATCGACCTTATACGTCCCCTAAATAATGTATAATATTACAAGTTGAGATGTCTTATCGCGCAGGGCTATTGTTGTCCTATTAGGCAGCTATGATGTCATATCACGAGGGAAATGCTGTCTTTTTTACGTTATTGATGTAAGAGAACAGGTCTGCACTAAAATCGAGTAAACATGGAACGCGGTAATATACTAGAGTAAATCATACCATATCAGCAGTAGTGTCAACTTAAATCGGCCTTGTAAGACAAATTCTAATCCGTAAATCAAACATGAAACGCTGTCGTTTCTCTCAATCCTTAAATTCATAACTCAACCGAAATGAAACGAGTTCAGCCAGAATTATATCCGAACTAAGCAAAAAAACAGGCCGTCTAGAGTAAACTTAGAAAGCCAGTAAAAAATAAGCAAGCCGGTAAAAACACCAATAAAATACCCAGTAAATCAGCGGGAATTAAGTATTAAGTCAACCACTGTAATCTATAACTCAGTCGTTAAAGCAGAAATATTCAAATCATAAATGAGACCACAATAAACCTAAACACTAAGCTCTTTACTCTAAATAATATTAACACATTAACACTGTACCGTAAATACTTAAGTAAATATTAAAATATTAACGCATTACATGTTGAGATGTTCTATCACGCATTTATGATGTCCTAAGAGGCAGCTATGATGTCATACCACTGTACCGTACTTAAACACAAATTGACACATTGACATTAATAATATTAACACTATATAACAAAATATTAAAATATTAACACAATAACCCTATGCCTCCCTAAATAATATAATATTACAAGTTGAGATGACTTATTACGCAGCTATGATGGCCTACTAGGCAGCTATGATGTAATAACACGAGGGAAATGATGTCTTTTTACGTTACCGATGTAAGGAAACGGGTAAACATGGAAGAAACGCGGTATTTTCGAATTTCATGTCTAACGAATGAGTTATCTTGTTTTTATGTTCGTTTTAGACAGCTGAGATATGGGACGTAGTTAAACCATAATCAACCGTATAGAAGAGTTGCCAACCCGTAAATCAGCCGTCTAGCAACACACCGTTACTTACTCAAAGGAAGAGATAGTTTTGATTTCAATGCTGATTTTTCAACCAAAATCGTGTTTATTCTTAAATGGTTTTCACAAAAAATTGACGAATAACTCGGCCTTTAGGAACAAGACTCAGCCGTGATTAAACCATAACCCAGTCAAAACTAAAACAAGCCAACCTTTTTGTTACCATGAGTCATCCTGTTAAGAAGATATTATTATCCATAACCTGTAAATAAGTCGTTAAACAGAAGTTGCCCGTTAAAGACGAGATTATAATCCGTAAATAAGTCTTTGATATAAGCCAGCCACTTAGTATATTTTAAATTTGTAAAGCCATTACGAACCAAAACACTAAAGAATAATCCATCACTGTTTTCCCACGAAAACTATTTTTCCCCAATTATTTTTATCCCGCCAAAAACGTTTTCCTTCTAAAATTAGTAGTCGTATTCTTATACTGTCTTAGTACGCAACTATATGTCTTATTTTGAGGCGAATGCTGACTTATCACTTCACTGAGGTAAAGTTAATTATATACAATGTACTAAGAATAAATAATTAATAGTCTGTTGACAAAAAAAAATATTAATTAAGAGTCGTGTGCCGTTTGAGGCTTTAAGTCCCCTAAACTCGGTCTTAAATCTGATCTTGTGCCATTGATTACAATCAATCCAACATATAATATTGTTCCACTCTTTAAGTTATTTGTCTCTTCCTCTTTATTCAATATAAAGGTAGATGCGTTTCATAACGGTAGAGCGCAACGAAATATTAATTTCTGGAGCGTTTCTTCCCTATACTCTTTCTCTTGTATTTTCTCTGGCCTTATCACACTACACTCATATGAGGGCGTTCAGATGGAGTCTGATATCTACATCTTCAACATACTCATCGAGGACCATCGTCTTGTCGTTGTATCTTTATTGATCGACTGTCACTTTGGCCGAGATCCTTCCAAATAGTTCTCTCGCCGCCGAGTGACAGTTACTGGTGGTCGTGGTGACTCTGGAACCGACGCCAGTCCTCTGCAAGTGTAGGCTCTCATTTGGGCATGAGACGAGATTGAATCAAGAACACTCTCTATTCCCAAGTGTGGACTCTATTGGGAACATAGAATGTTCTTGAATCGATCTCGTCTCACGCCAAATGTGAATCTACATTTGCTTTGGTGAATATGTTTTGCGAATTCTCTGGGAACCTTCGCTGGCTGCAAATTTCTTCAATACATCCCTATTTATTTTTCGCGTAACCAGATCATCTGCTTTTTGTGCTTCCGGAATCTTCCCCTATTTATGTTCCCGTTTTCTTTGGCGTTTGTGACTTTTGTAGAACGTTCGATCGCCTTCGAGCCTTTGTACTCTATCGACCCGTATTAATGAAAATTTATTTCTATTTCTTTGTTTCAATACCCAACAAACCTTAAATCCATGGGACATCAAGATGAATCGATCTAGAGTAACTTGGCCATAATCAAAGGGAATCCATATGTAATAAAAACACAACCCAACCTTGAGTTTTCCATAAATCAGCCATAAAGAGTAACTCAACCTAAATAGAGACCTAAAGCGGACGTAATATAACCAGAAGCCAGACGTTCCAGAAAGTATCGATATCCATAATCCGTAAATCATAACCGTAAATCAGCCGTACTATGATATTTATGCTAATGGTTGTATTACCCAACCATTAAATCAAGTATTAAGTCAACCATTTTTACCCAACCACATTGAAACAGAACTCAGCCGTTTAGGCAGAACTCAACCGTTTAAGCAGAACTGAGTCGTAGGCTGAGATTGTTACCGTCCCAAAAGTCAGGGTTTTCACCCGTATAAGATGGTAAATCAGCCGTATTAGACTTAATTCCTACCCGCGAATCAACCGTTACTGATCTATGAGTCGGATTGTTTTATTTACCTTTCGTCTGAGTTGGGAATTTTTGAAGATATTTAGATTACGATGTGTCTGTTCATATTCCCTATTCCTAACTTGTGCTTTTTTGCTATAATCTATTGGCTAATCCTTAAGTACTAGGATCATCGTCTTGTGGCGTGGATTATAGTCAATCCAACAGATAAGATTATTACAATATTTAATTTATTTTTTCTTTTCCTCTTTGTCTTCTCTTTTCCTCTTCGTCTTTAAAGATGGATGTGTTTCATACGAAGTCATTAATTCCAGAACTTTTTCATACCTAGACTCTATCTATGGACTTTTCTCTGGCCTTCTCGCCCAAACTTTCTGAAGGGTTTTCTCATGGAGTCTGATAACGACATCTCCGCCAGTCTGATCATGTTATTCTTTCCCAAGCCTGCTGTCTTGTCATTGTATCCACACTGAGCGACGATCACTTGTCATTGTATCCACACTAACGTGGATGCAATACAAATAGTGACCGTTGGGCCGAGGATTTTCGTTGAGGAGGCGTCTTACCTACTAACTTCAAAACTTCATGACATGGTTTCTTCCTCTCCGGGACTTCGAGCAACACCCATTATCTCCTTTTTATTTTCGCGTGTATTGGCGTTTGTGCCTTTTGTAGATCGTGTGTTTTAGCGTTTGTGCCTTTTCTAGATCGGTAGATCAGCCTTTGAGCCTCTGTAATCCGTTGACTTTCATTAAGGAAATATCATTTATATTGTTCTTTTATCATTTAGAGTTCATATGCAATAAAATCAGAACTTCGGCCACAAAAAGAACAAAAAGAACAATTATCATATATCTGTCGTGACAAGTAACTTAGCATTAATAAAAACAGAAGGCAGCAAAAACTATACCATAACTCAACGTAACACAAAACATATCACGAGCGTTTAGAAGGCACTGGAACACTTAAGGCGTTCGAAGGGAATGTAATCTCGGTCCCCTGGAATTTGAACAGCCATAGTTGACAGTGAAGAGATAAAGAGTTTAGGCGTAGCCATGACACGATTTTTTGTAGCAGGCAATCCCGAAGCATTGTACCGGGAACGAATCACTTCCTCCTTCAACAACAGAAGAAGGGAGAGACCAGATGAAGGCTTTGGCACAATTAGAAGCCGCTGCAGAGAGAGGTCACATCAAATGGCGGTATCTCTACGGCCTGATTCTTGTCTGTTGGGTCGGCGAAAGAATAGACGAAGGTTTCGACATGTTGGCTAGGATTATGAAACCATCGTTGCTGGAATCTGTCGATGAGATGACGAATGTGAGGAACATTCTTGTGTTTGATCTACTCCTTTTACAGGGAGGTCCAGATAAGTCCAATGATATTGTACTGGACTATGTTTCTGATTGCAGCTATGACGAAGTCCACAATGGAAATTATATGGAAGATCTGTTTGAATGGAGGGCTGACGCAGTTGGACAATATGACCCTCATAATGCTCTGATGTGTCAGAAATGTTTTTGGGCCCGTGAAATCAATACTTTTTTTAACATGTAATTTATTCGCCTTAATCCAGATTTAAACGGCTCATATATCATAACACAGCCGCAAATCTGCCTTATTATGTGTTTTGTTCCTTCAAGTCAGATGCGAAACAGATTTAAAAAGGCAAGGAATCGATTTCGGTTGCACCGTTTAAATATCAACTGTTTCATTTAAATTGAACCAGAATCGATTTCGGTTCGTTGAAGTTGGACGAGAATCGATTTCAGTTATAACATTTGGTTTGATTGATTAAAAATAAATGACGAATTTATTTAATATCTTATTATTCAGTATAGTCAGTCGCAACAAATAATTAACTAGACTAGGAAAAATAAATCAACAATTGGGAGCCGATAACCAAAATCATTAACTCTAACACCTACCCTAAGTTATCTCCTTTACCCTTTTCATTTTCGTTCTTTCTCGAGACTCGCCGCAGAACGCAGCCGAACGCCTCGTCTTCTCCTCTATTCTCTCTTTGGCATTTACAATTCGCGAAGCAACCCTACGAAATTGATTTTCTACTCATAGCCAACGACTTTCCCTCAACGATGTCCTATTTCTATCGTCTTAGCCCGCCTTCGTTCTACATTAGCGAGAATCACTCCGAGGTGAGTTCTCTAAACGCGAGAATCTCGACATTAGAACTGCGATTTAAGATTTTGAGTTATAAATGTGGTTTAAGATTTTTCAATTAGGGGTTTTATGATCTGCAATTTAGGGTTTTCCGATTTATGGTTTTTCGATTCGAGGTTTTTTATTAGAACTGCGATTCATGGATTATTGATGTTGTTCATTAACTTGTTCATTCGTTATGTATCTTCTTGATCATATCATTATTTTCTGACTTTATTGTTTTGATATGCACGTTTAGGTTCTTGAAGTCTCAGTAAGCGAGAGTTTCATGATCTTGAACAAGAAGATGAAGGAAGTCTTATGTTTGGAATCTTGTTTGGATTTTCTTTTACTTTGTTGGTTATTTCTCATGTTTTGAAACAAGTTTGGATTATTTCTTGTTTGGATTTCTCTTTTACTTTCTCGGTTATTTGTCATGTTTTGTTCCTTCAAGTCAGCTGCAAAACAGGATAAAAAGGCTGGGAATTTATTTAATATCTTATTATTCAGTACAATCAGCCGCAACACATAATTTTTTTTTGATGACTCAGGTCATCCCAGGCCCAAAGGCCCAGACTAATCCTGGGGAGGGAGATCAGCACATTTTATATCACTTCAATCAAGGTTGAAGGAATCTCCTCCCAACGGGAATCGAACCCGGGTGGCGGAAGCTGTAGCCACAGCCCCTTTACCACCTGAGCCAACTCAGCGTTGGTCCGCAACACATAATTAACTAGGCTATGAAGAATAAATCAACTGCATCGCAAAGTTCAAGTCAACCGCAAACGACCGAGTTTACTTTAAATCCAGCTTTCTAAGGATGATATAACATAACTCAGCCTTAATAACATCCTATAAATCAACCCTGAATTTAGTAAGTGTATCGTCCGATGATCATTAATCAGGCAGAGAAAATTAGTCAGCTGAAACTTGTGTACGTAAGTCAACCGTGATCACATAAATCTGCCAGATTAATGTAAGTAAGTCGTCACGTTTTGGCTGACTTATCTCTCTCGCTCTCTCTCTCTCTCTCTCTCTCTCTCTCTCTC